>CANUEX010030250.1:0-32157 GCA_948099535.1 Jatropha multifida | reverse complement strand
GATTTAGTTCGACATAGTAAATAAATTAAATTTATAAATAATTCCATAAAGAATAACAAACAAAAAGAGAGTTTAGAAATAAAAATTAGTGAACGATTAGCTTGAACTGCTTTCTTGAATCTTCACACCAACTTGAGTACTTGAAGGTCTTTAAAAGAGAGGATAACTACGTAGAAAATTATAAAACCAGAGATAATAATAACCTAGCTAATTTATTTCTTTCTTTAGATAGACTTATTGGAATATTTTTGAATTGATTTAAGAAAGTGAATCTATTGAGGAATAAATATTTTGGAGACAAGAAACTGTTTAGGCTCAGTATTTCTTCTCAATTAAGACTCTCCCAGCATCTAAATAGGATTTATGTTGCATGGAAAGGATAGCGTGGAAGCGTGAAAACGCATAAATGGACACGGAAAAATCATATTTTTTTTTTAAATTATAAGAAACGGAAACATGGAGTAAACTCATAAATATGAAAAATATATGATTATATTTATAAATATAAAAATATAAATTATTTTAAACCATTAAATATATTCAACAATAAGTTCACGTCCAATCAATATTTAATCATATCTAAAAAAAATACAAGTTTCATACTTATAAAAAATACATGTTTTATGATTTGTGTTTATTTATGCATTTATTTTAATTAGAGAAATAAATTTTGAAAGTTTTGAGTTTACAAAAACATATCTAGAGAGCAAAAATGTATTTTTAAATCACTTAATTTACAAAAATGGCCTTGAAATGTTTTTAAGGAGCTTCCAAGCGTTTCCATGCAGGAAAAGTTTTTGAAATGGTAGCTAAAAGAAGTTTTCGTGCAACATAGGGATTTAAACTTGATTAGACACTCTCATAAGATTCTCATGCAGGCTTTCATTTGAGCTTTTGCATATACTTTATTTTTTTGCCCATTTTTTGGCTACCTTGACATGTTACACATATGCTCGCATTACACCATGAATTTTCTCAACTAGGAAAAATTGATGTCCTCATCTACTCCTTGCATCACTTTTAAAGTCGTGTTCTTCAAGCTTTCGACAAAGAAGAAAAGTTTTACTCATCTCCTTGCTTTTATGCACAAAAAAGTTTTATATTGTTGTTTTTAAGATTCCTCTGTATGCACTCATGGGATAATTTTTGCAGCTTTAAAGTATTAAACCACGTCCACCTATTGCTTATATGCATTGAACAACTCTAAAGCTTCATTTGCCTCACACTATCTTGTAGCATTATTCGATGTATATCACAAAACAAATAAATAAAAGTAGTCAATGTTGACATTATAAAAAAAATACTCAAGAAGTTCATGTCTTATACTTATGAATAATTTTTAGAGTTTTGATCGGCCAAAATATTAAATGCTACTTAAAAAATTACTCGGTAATATAGAGTTTACATTAATTTTTAGAAATTAGGATAACGTTTTGTAAAAAACTAACTCATATAACGTTAACGCTACGAAAACAGTTAATAGCTATTAAAATAATTAATTTTATCGAAAAGACCTTTCGTCTCGACATCCTCCAAATAAGATACCCATTAACACAAAAAGGTGACTTAGTTTGGACAAAAGACATACCAGGTAAAAAAACATAATTCTCAAATGTCATTCTAGTATTTAATCAAGCAAGCACATTGCGTTGACTCTCGTCCCTCTAGGAGTTATTATATTATCATCACATCACATTGCGTTGCGTTGCATTATGGCTTAAAAACAACGTATTCAGCAATTTATAACTAAACAAAATGATATAACTAAAGTTGCATAGCAACCTTGATCGCTTCCGTCTTAGGCGGTGGTGTTCTTTTCTTTCTTTTTTTTCTCTCTTTATATTTTTTAAAAATATTTTAAAAATATCATTGCAGATTATTTTTGTTTTTTTACTAGGTATTAGTTAATTTTAATTTGAACTAAGAGATTAAACTTTCTGTTCCAGCCACTCAAAAAAAAAAAAAAAATCCGAACATTAGTATGTCGTTATCTTTTTCCTATTATCGAACTATTTTCATCACATGCGGATCCTTCAAGAAGGTTACAAACGTTCACATAAAGCAAAAAATCTATTTAGTATCTACTGAGCTAATACAACTATCTGGACCGTACCGCATGCGATCTTAATTTATTTTTCTTCTTTCTGCCTATTGAATCCTCACTTCGAAACATAATAAAATAAAATCCAATTAATTAGGACTTTTCTAATCTTCGTCTTTTCCGCATTTAAATGTCTCTCTGCTCTATTTTTTCTATCTGAATCTTACATCTCTCCGCTTCCCTTTCAGGTCAGCTCTTCCCTCTCTCTCTCTCTCTCTACTTTCAGACATTCTAAATTGAGCTTCGAATTCTTTAATTCCTCAACCAATTTGATGATGACATCCTCAAATCTCATGTAATTTGTTAATTTATGTGATTGTTAGCTGTTGATTTTATTTGATTTCATAATTTTTGAGTTGTTTTCGTTTGTTTGTTGAATCAAGCTTTATAATCTTTAATTTGGAGGACAAGAAATTGCTTTCCCGAATTATGTTTTGTTTTGCTTTGGTTGTTTTCGACGTGGAAAGAAAGGAAAGCTTCTTCTTGCGATCGGAGAACCAATCAGCTATTTGTTCGAAAGGGCAATTTTGTTGTTTCAGATCTCTTATTAGAATGTATTCATAAATTCACTTTTAGTGCTTACATAAATAAAATAAATGGTTTAAATAAAACCATGTTGTGGAATTGCACGAACTTGACTTACAGTTGGAACTCTCCACTTGTAGCATTATTTTGGAACCGAGATTCTAGAATTCGGCTTGTTTTGCAATGGACCATAGCCATTTTTATTTGTTCTTCTTCTTTTCAAGATTTCAGTTTTGCTGTTGCAAGTTTTCTGCTGCTTGTTCTGTTTATCTATTCAATTCTGTTTGATGACTTTTTTTTTTTTCTTTCAATTCTTGTGTTCCATCAGATTATTTGTTCTTTTTTCCACGGATGCTAAAACCTGAGGCTTTCAGTAACTACTGATCAATTTTATCAAGCGCGCATGGAATCACCCAGTGAGTATCATACTATTTATTTGATAGGCATTGCTGAATTGTCACTGAGAAGAGAGCCCGGGAAATGCCAATCGAATGGGTTGAACACCCATAGGTGCACATTTGGCTCTTTGTCAAGGTGCAGGGGCTTGCTTATTATGAAATCCACCACAAGTAATTCTGCCACATAGCAGGATGCAAACCATGAATTATATCTTTAGGATGTGACACGGGGCTTCCTGAGTCTTCTCAAAATTAGGTAGTCTCATATTGTGGGATGGGAGAGAATCTTAAGTTCAGCATTTCAAAGAAATGTCATAGACTTGAGAATTCTTTGAAGCTTCCCATTCTAAGAGATTTTATAAGTGTACTGTTCCAAGATTAGGCTAGTCCATATTCCAAGAATGTCAGGTGGCTTCACAGCTATCTGAAAATGTTATGCCTTCTGATTCCTTGAACACATGTTATTAGTTGTGACCCATATTGGAGCTTAGTCCTTTAAAGTTTATGGGATGGTTTAAAGATTCCAAACTTGTTAGCTGTAAGAATGATCACCCGTTTTTTTCTTTTTTTTGGGTGGGGTGGGGTGGGGTGGGGCTCCTTGACAAAACAATGTTTGTTTATTATAGCTTCTAAGGAATGTGACTGATATTTCATACTTTGAGAACAACTTGTCCGTAAAAAATTCAAAGAATTTTCCCCTTAGCTTAATGGAACAATTCATTTCATTGGGGTAAGAATAGCACATTTCGGTTGCGTTAATAAATTAAGAATAAGGATCTAAGATTCAGAAAGAACAGTGAACTGAACCTTTTGTTAAATGAGGGTCTTCCACAGGTCAACTGGCGTTTAGCTATTTGATAATTTTCTACTTCCTTTGGAATTATTCCTCTCTCCTTGAGTAAGCATTAATCCTACACCCTGATTGATCATTTCATTGATCATCCATATTTTCTAAAACACTTAAAATGATTTTTACAATTTTTAATTTCTGCTTTGTCTTGATTGGTGTAAAATATGGGTGGATGTAAAATAAAGGGTGAAAATTTCTTGGGACTATCAAAATCCCTTGTTTAGTTTGGGTGAGAATGTGAAGGATCACTACATTTTTGGAGAAAAATGAATAGTGCCATTTTACACTCCTATTTTACTTCCTCCCTCTTCCCAAACATGACATTAGTGTATGCCATTTTTTCAAGAGAAAAATTTTTGTGAAATGAGATTGGAATTGGATATCAAAAATGGCTATTGGTTGGAGTTGAATTAAATATTATGTGTCTCAACCATATGTAAGAAAGCACCCTGGATTGGCTGCTGGAGAAAATTCATTAACTTGGTTAATTGGATTTTATTTTTGTTAGCCTGTTGACACCTCTTATTAACAGTGGGATTCATTTGAATTTGATGGTTTGAGGTAAAAAGGAAAAATTTCTATGGATTGTGTTATTGGAGATTCTACATGGAATCAGATCCACCATCCCAACCCCTTTTTTCCCTGCACTGATTGCTAGTGGGATGCAGGTGGGAACTGCAAAATTTGCCTCCTCACACCCTTTTGCTTTTATATAGAAGGTTGGATTTGCAGTGTATTGGGTTAGTACAAAGGTCCTTTGAGAACAAGCTAAAAGGAAAGAGCTCCTTGGACAACAGCTAATGTTATTTAAGATTGGAAGACATTTGCAAATGCTTTGATACGGTGTTTTTCATGCTTTGTAGAAAGTTACTTGTGGGACTGGTCATTTGGCTAGATTATCACTATATGTTAGATGATTTTATCAATTATGCTTTTATTCAACCTGTTGCTAGCAATTGATATTTGAGAAAAATAAAGAGGAAAATATGATTTGGTGCAGTTATGTATTAGGTGCTTCTTTCTGAATGCAGCTCGCCAAAAATTAACATTTCTTCATTTTTTTCATGTCAATTTTGTCTCTTTGTTTTTTTTTATTGTTCTTCTAAGTCTGTCATGATTCATTTGTTGTTTCAACTTGATAAAATGGCACAAAGGAGCATGCATGTCCCTTTTCCCTGCATAAACGCTGCTAAAAAGGAGAATTTATTTTATTATGTGCTGTCTGCTCATACACTTTTCCTCCCTGGATTTTCTTGCAGTTGGTGGTTCAAGACACTCATCTGTTGTTGTTGTGACATTGGATTCTGGTGAAGTATATATTGTTGCCAGCTTATCATTCAGGACTGATACTCAGGTAATATATGTTGATCCGTCAACGGGGGTACTTCGCTACAGTGGGAAGCTGGGCTGTGATGTCTTCAAATCTGAAGATGAAGCTTTAAATTACATTACAAATGGATCCCGATGGCTGTGTAGGAGTACAACTTATGCAAGGGCGATTTTAGGTTACGCTGCCCTAGGAAGCTTTGGGTTGCTTCTTGTAGCTACAAAGTTAACTGCCAGCATTCCAAATTTGCCTGGTGGAGGTTGTATATATACAGTGACAGAGAGCCAATGGATCAAAATATCACTTCAAAATCCTCTACAGCAGGGTAAAGGAGAAACAAAGAATATTCAAGAGTTAACTGATCTTGACATTGATGGGAAACACTACTTCTGTGAGACAAGAGACATCACTCGACCTTTTCCAAGCCGCATGCCCTTGGAAAAGCCTGATGATGAATTTGTTTGGAATGGATGGTTTTCAATGCCTTTCAAAAACATTGGACTCCCATTACATTGTGTCACTCTTCTGCAGGTTCTGCTTCACAACTTAGTATATTCACATTGATGCTTTTCTGATTGCCCATGTGATGTAAAATCCCACGTTCTCACACCTAAAACACTTGTGTTTAACTAAAAACTCAGATATGTCTATAAAGCCCACAATCTTACATGGAGAAGTAAAAATGGAAAATTGTTAAGTATTCCCATGAAATATTTAACTTCCTGAATCCTAATGAAATATTTAATTGCTTATTTCCCTACTACTGAAAGAATAACAATTGTGAAGAGTTGTTTATCTCCAAGTTGAGCTAAGGTCATGAATTAGATTTAGGCTACACTTATGGGCTGGAATATAAATTGTCTCAGTGTGCTTTTAGCCTGACCTGATGTCTTTCCAATATATGGTTTGCAAATCTTGCAAGATATTTTATTATGCTAGCCATGGTGCTTACTTTACACCTTGTTGTTTTCAGGTATGTAGTTGGATGTGCATATATATAATATAGATCTGTATTTTTAGCATTCATACATTTTACCGACAAAAAGGAAAATTTTAAATGAAGGAATGCAGTTGTCACAAGCTAATAAGTTGGTTATTTTTAACTTCCTAAATCTAGTTGGAAGATCATATTGAATTGGGAATCTAGCCTATATATGATTTTTGTGGCTTTATTCTTTTTCAGATTTATCATTACCTTTCAAGTTTCTTCAAAAATATTATATTTTTGAAGACCATCCTCTTTGGAAAACTTGATGTCTACGTGCATCAAATTTTCCATGTTTAAACTAGAATTAGTATGATTCAGATTGCAATGTTTGCATTCTTCTTTCAACTTATTTATGTAATTAGGTTTATATAAGTGATGTTCAAGATGAAGTTTAAGCATTGTTGGTTTTCTGGTTCTGTATTGAAATGCTTGGGATGGAGCAATTTTCTCTACTTGTTTTATCATAGTTTCTGATTTTTTTGTAAGCCATTAAGACCATACTGCCATATGTATTTTTTCTGTATTAGTTTATTATGCTTTACCTGATAGCTTAGTTTGATTGCTCAAATTCCCGAATGGTCTGAGGATTTTAAAGATTATTGAATCATATTATCACCATAATATTGTATCCTACTAATTTTGTCTAATTTTTATTTCATGAATGCGTGCTATTTATTTGGGACCTGTGAGAATTTTTTGTAGTATTTATATGTGTATCATGATTCAGTTTACTCCCTGTTAAATATCATTGAGGAGCAGCTACTTCTTGCTCATCATTGTCACTGTCTGCATGTTTGTGTTTCTGTTTTCTCTTTATTGGCATTTCCCCCTGATTCATGTTCACCAGGATTTAATTGCAGTGCAGTCTTATGTAAAGGAGAAAATATGGTGGCTAAGATAGAAATTTTACGTTTTGATTCTGTTTGCTTGATATTAATGTATAGGGCTTTGCAGAGTGTCGAAGTTTTGGAAGCCTTGGTCAGTTAGAAGGGATTGTTGCTCTTACAGCTCGTCGTAGTAGACTGCATCCTGGCACCCGATACTTGGCTAGGGGGTTAAATTCATGTTTTAGCACAGGTAAAAAAATTCCAGCAACGTCACCTAGAATAAGATTTTGTATTTTTGGTCATTTCTTGGGTTCAATGTTGAGGAATTATTTTAGATGTGTCTTCTTCAACTTGTTTGTCCTTCCTAACCTTTAATTGTTCACAGCCTTTTCTTAAGTTTGACATATTTTTAATATGGCCTTTTTTTCTTATTGTAGAAGTATAGTGTCATTATAAACAAAATAAAAACAAATTGTTTTCATATGTATATACTTTGTGGTGTATCTTTAATGTTGTTTAGAGGGCCTTAACATTACATTGATCCATGTCATGCATGAATCACTATGTTCTCCCGTATACTTATTTTTTTCATTTCATTTTGTTTTCATTTTTGTTTTTCCTATATCATTGATATTAGACTGTCCATTCCATTTATTGTCTCTCTCTCATCTTATTTGTTCGGGGTTGTTAAGTGTTTTTTTTTTTGGCTGAACTTGTGAACAATGTTCATATACAGGAAATGAAGTGGAGTGTGAGCAACTTGTTTGGGTTCCCAAAAAGACTGGTCAAAGTGTTCCCTTCAACACATACATTTGGCGAAGGGGCACAATTCCAATATGGTGGGGTGCAGAACTAAAGATTACTGCTGCAGAAGCAGAAATTTTTGTTTCAGATCGGGATCCCTATAAAGGCAGCTCACAGTACTATCAGAGATTGAGTAAACGGTATGATGCTCGAAGTTTAGATGAACCTTTTATGGAAGGTCAGAAGAAAAAAGCTTTTGTTCCCATTGTATGCATCAACCTGCTCAGGAATGGAGAAGGGAAGTCAGAATCTCTCCTCGTTCAGCATTTTGAGGAATCTCTAAACTATATCAGATCAGCTGGAAAACTTCCTGATACTCGACTGCATCTAATAAATTATGACTGGCATGCTAGTGTAAGACTAAAAGGTGAACAGCAAACAATTGAAGGACTATGGAAACTTCTAAAAGCACCTACCATAGCTATAGGCATTTCTGAAGGGGATTATCTACCTTCACGTCAACGGCTTCAGGATTGCAGAGGTGAAGTCATCTATAATGATGATTTTGAAGGTGCCTTTTGCTTAAGATCACATCAAAATGGAGTCATACGTTTTAACTGTGCTGATTCTCTTGATAGAACAAATGCTGCTAGTTACTTTGGTGCCCTCCAAGTTTTTGTGGAACAGTGCAGGAGGTTGGCCATATCACTTGATAGTGATATGATATATGGTTATCAGTCAGTTGATAACTATGGTGGATATACTGCTCCACTGCCACCTGGATGGGAGAAACGGTCTGATGCTGTAACAGGGAAAACATACTTTATTGATCATAACACTAGAACGACAACATGGAATCATCCTCGCCCAGATAAACCTTGGAAGAGATTCGATATGACATTTGAGGAGTTCAAGAGATCAACAATTTTATCTCCTGTATCTCAGCTAGCTGATCTTTTTCTTCTTGCTGGTGATATCCATGCAACACTTTATACTGGTTCCAAAGCTATGCATAGTCAAATTCTTAGTATATTCAATGAAGAGGCAGGAAAGTTTAAACAATTTTCTGCTGCTCAGAATATGAAAATTACATTACAAAGAAGATATAAAAATGCTGTTGTGGATAGCTCTCGTCAGAAGCAGTTGGAAATGTTTCTTGGAATGAGACTGTTCAAACATCTTCCTTCAATTCCAGTTCAGCCTCTAAATGTATGTTCTTTTATTATTTTAGGGCTTCTCAATATCAGCTATATATATATATATTTTTTTTTCTTTTTGTTATTTTTTTGCCTTTTCAGTCTAGCATCTGCCATTTTAGAACTATTATCTTTTGGTTAGGTTTTCGTTACAGAGTATTTGGCCCTAGATATAGGTGAATAAAGAAAAAAGATCCAAGTGAAACCCCACTAATTTGTGTCTAAGGCTTTATTGAGTGAGTTGAGATAGCTTCAATTTATGGTTCTTAATTTTTCTGCCCTCCTCTTCCTCCTCCTTTTTGAGCTTTTCATCAGTTTTATCTTGCTATTGTTCTTTCATAAACACCTCAATTAAATTTGAAAGCACTTTGGATTTGATAATATTTATCAAATTTTCCTTCATATGATCTCAATTGACGCCTATTGCTTCATTTCCTCTAGTCATACACAACTTGGGTCTTTTGCATTGAGGCTTCACAATGGTCTTGATCACCAAAAAGATAAGTTGATTTACATTTTGTTTGGAAAGGAGAGGAAGGAAAATAAGAAAAGATTGTTACTATTTGTTTTCCCTCATTATGTTCCATCATACGTTTGGTTTGGAAGGAAAATAAAGGGAGGAAGGTATTTTCACTCCATCTTCATCATTTTCTCTCTAATTTGGAGAGATTGAGAAATAGTGGGGGAGGAGTAAAATATTGAAAATTTTCTTTCCTTCCGAATTTTCTCCCTTGTTCCAAACAATGGAAATTAAGATGTCCAATATATTTTCCACCTATATTTTCTTTTCTCCATAAATCACCGCCTTCCCAAACAAAGTATTAAAGTTGAGTACACTTTCTAATTCTTAAAGTTGCTTAGTTTTGGTACCATATGCCTACACATTTGTGGAACTTTTCTGATGCAATAGCAGATTAGCATGCATGATTAATGATATATGCTTTCAATGTTTTTTTCCTTTTTCTTTTTTGTTTTTGAGTTTGTGACCTAAAAAACTTTATTGGGAACTTCCGTGGAATTCAAAATTCAAATGTGTGATTTGATCTCACAAACTTTTTTTGCTTTTGGCAAATTGTTGGTTTATTCATGTACTTTCGAGAATGATTTTAAGAGGATAAAACAATGAAGCATTCTTGTAGATGTAACACATCTTAGTGATGTGCCAAATCTTAGTGACGTGGTCTTCTCCTTAAATCTAGCTCATCACTTCCACCAAATTCACTGCATGTTGATCCCACAAAACATGTTGTCTAACATTGTTTTTTATCCTTTCACATTACCACAGGAGTTGATTATAGCTTACAAACATGTAATCTTTCTCTCACATGCATAAAGTATCTTATAGACACAACCATAGTAATGCCAATAGAGTGATGCTTGGGGCTGTCTCCATTGAGAAATTTGTGGAAGACCAACTCAATGGTAAATTATAACAAGTTAAAACAGAACTCTTACCAAAATTAAGACATAATTGTAGATTACAACAACAACAACAACAACTAAGCTTAGTCCCAAATTAGTGGGGGTCGACCATATAAATCCTTTGTTTCCAATATTCGCTCTGATTAAATTCATATCAATGGAAAGCAAAGTATAAGTTGGAAAAGAAATTTTAAAATAATTTTTGTAGAAAAGAATTTTTGAAGGGGAATTCTAAAATCATTTGATATATTAATAAGTAGAACAAAGCACAAAATAAGCAACGACAACTAACTAGGGTCTGCTTCATGAATATTTTGGACTTTTAGAATTGTAGGTTAATTATTAAACTTTAATCTACTAAGTTGTTTCACTTGTGCAACAACTTTTTAAGTGAGAAGCTCTAGCTCTTTTCAGGTTTAAATTACTTATTCTGATGCAGAATGATAAACAATATTGTCCAGATTGTTGAAGATGTTTCACTAAAAAGAGCATATTTCAAAAAATAATTTATATGGAATGTACTGATTTAAACCAGATTTTAGGAATATTCATGATAGTAGGTCTTTTAGGAGCAAGGGGTTCTTCAGTTAAATAGTTTGTGTGCATTTATTTTTAGTGTATTTGACTGTAGTTAAATGCTATAAGTTTGAAGACTTGACTTTACTACTCTAGCACATGACAGTTCTCTTGATTTTGTTTTGGTGTTTTCTGTCTTGGGTTTTTAGTGGGATTATTTTAGTGATATCTATGATCTATCAGGATTAGTAGCCTTTTTTGGCTTTTCCTATATTCAAGTTATTGTTAAAAATTATTTGGTTTTTTGATATGTTGCATTAACCTTTGCAGGTACCTTCTCGACCATCTGGATATTTTCTTAAGCCTGTTGCCAATATATTTCCTAGCGGATCTAGTCTTTTGTGCTTCAAAAGAAAAGATCTCATATGGGTACTAGAGTGCTTTCTTCCCTTATCTTTACATTATATGGGGATATTGTACAAATTGTAATGAAGCCCCCTTGATTCAGCTTTCGTTATGTCTTTCATATTGACATCTGCCAGTGCTGCTTTCCTTTGGCTACTTTTATTTTTTAAAGTTTGTGTAATATTACCTATCATCTTTTCTAACAGGTTTCCCCACAAGCTACTGATGTGGTTGAACTTTTTATCTATCTTGGGGAGCCTTGCCATGTCTGTCAGCTTCTTCTAACAGTATCACATGGGGCAGATGATTCAACTTATCCATCAACTGTTGATGTGAGGACTGGACGCTACCTTGATGGGCTTAAACTTGTTGTGGAGGTCTGCATTGTCTCTTTTGTACATCTTACTCCTTAAAGATTATGTTTACAGTTGCCTTGTAATAAATAATTTCTTGGGAGTTCCAAAGGATATAGATTTCCCTACTTTTGGTGCACTGATCAGTGAATCAACCCGAAATTTAATTCCTCTTTTTCGAAGTAATTTTTTTCTTTTAAGAAAAAACATCATGCAATATATTTTTCTGGCCAATTTTGTCCTAAAATAGAAACTAAGCATGAAAAGTATGCAATCATTGCCTGGTTGTTTCCGGTAGACCATGATATTAGGAATGGAGCCTTGTTTGGAAGAAGAAGAGAATGGTATGGGGTTAATTTTTTGAATGAGCATTAAAATTGCTGTAAATGTATAACATGGTAAAACCAAAGTCCTATAGCTAGTGAAGAATGGCTGCTTGGCTATATGAACCTTCTTATGTTTCCCAGAGTTCTGAAACTGATATGTCTTTCTCCATGCTTGTAAATGTTAAACAACCATCCATTATTTATTGGTTTTTAAAGACTGAATCAAGTTGAGAATGCTCTACAGAATTGGGTTTAAACAATCATCCAAAATTCATGTCTTCTGATTTTATTTGTCTTTTCCTGCTTGTCTTTTAATGTGCATTATGAAGAAAACCCATCTATTCATTTACCAACTGAATTCCTATTTTTAGTACAGAAGGAAACCACAAACTTTGTAATTTTAGTAACAGGAACTTATTAATTGAAACATTCATTTTATATTACCTAGCCAAAAGAGAAAGTAAACTGTGAAATATGTCCATTCTTATATACAGAAATCATAGGGTTATATGTGCAATCATAGGCACAGAAATACTCTTGCAGCAACTAGTCTTACTTTGAAGTTTGAAATTGTTGACAGGGTGCTTCAATACCTCAGTGTGCAAATGGGACAAACCTTTTGATGCCCCTGCCAGGACCAATTAATGCAGAGGATATGGCTATCACTGGAGCTGGTGCACGTCTTCATTCTCAAGATACAACCACCCTTCCGTTATTGTATGAGTTTGAAGAACTAGAGGGAGAATTGGATTTCCTTACTCGCGTAGTGGCAATTACATTTTATCCTGCTGTTTCTGGAAGAAGTCCTATGACATTTGGTGAGGTAAATACCAGTTTCCACAGAAATGTTAGTGGAAGCTTCCTATACCAGCTGTCTTTCTTTTTGATATAATATTAGTTTCATGGTCAATTGCAACAAAGATTTTTCTGGTGATTTGTTTCTTATTATTTTAAATGTGTCACCTTGAGCAGACAGACTATGAATGTTATCAAGGAAATTTTGTGCAACCAAGAATTGCCGACCAAAGAAAAGCCCTTAAATTGAGTGGCATTTTAACTATCCAAAGACTTACAAGATAAGAATATAATAGGATGATCTTGAGAGTGTGAAACAATATAAGAATTACAAGAGAATTTTCCCGGAAAATATAATGACCAAATTGCTTTATCCACTCTTAGAAGCATATCAAAAGAGCCTGAGAAAACAAGCAACAAAGAAAATTCTGTCATCTCTATAAGCAAAAGACATAGGACACATTTGGCAAAGAAGAAAATTTATAAAGTAAGAAAAGAGATGAAAAACAAATTCCATTTACAACAAATTATCCTAGTAACAAATACATCCTCTATCGCTGCCCTTTGTATTTTGCATACGTCTGTAATTGTGTCTATTTTTCATGATTTTCTACAATCACGGTTGAATGCTAAGGAGATTGGGATGGTCGAGCATTATGCTTGTTTCTTCCTCTGACATGATTGAGAACATCAAAATGCTTTTCATATTGCTCTCTCTTTATTTTGTTTATTTAAAGTTATGGCAAATTGGCTTTCTTTAATGCTTCTTGTTGATGATGATACATTGCATTCTGTCACAGATAGAGATCCTCGGAGTTTCTCTTCCATGGAGTGGTGTATTTAGCAATGAAGGCTCTGGTGCAAGAGTAGCTGAACTTGCCAAAAAAAATCTGAAGGAATCTAATCCATTCTTGTCTACTGCAAACAACAGCAACAATCCATTTCCTGGCAGTTCTTTATCTAATCAAGTTGTAACACCACCAATGCAAAAAAGCACTTCTGATAACTGGCTTGATCTTTTGACTGGAGAGGATGCATTTTCTGAACCTGTTTCTCATCCACTGGCACAAAATAATGTTCATGGGGGAGGCGACTTGCTTGATTTCTTGGACCACGCTGTTGTTGAATGTGGTGCTGGTGAAAATGATCCTAAATTCACTTCATTGCATGATGCAAGGCCACCAGATAGTAGTGCTCAGAAGTATATAAGTTGTCTGAAGACCCTTGCAGGGACCCAAATGGTATGGAGTCGCTTTTCTCTCTGACTTGCAGCATTGTTGCTTGCCTTTTATCCATGTAATTTTATTTTTATGTAGTTCTTTAAATTTTGTTTCTCCAAAAAATTCCTTGGGTCTTCTTCTGTTGTCTAGGGATGCTGATATATTTACTTCTTCAGCATTTCTGTTGTTTTTTCTTGTTTGGATTGATGGTCAAAAGTCTGTGGTGTTCATCCAATTTGTAATGTTGTTTGGTACCTCCTCTTGGTATTTCATTATGCCTTATCACAGATTGTGGGAAACCCACACCAAAGCATTCGTGGATGGTATTGGTAACAGTGGCAACTCCTATGCCTGATCACTGTCGTAGCTGTAACTCTTCTTCTCAAGTGTGTTTGCACCAAAAAAAAAAGGTGGGCCTTTCTAGTGGGGAGCTAGAAATGGAACCCTTAAGAGGAGTAAAATTGGGGGGATCTGATAAAGTGCATGAAGTAGTTCAAAAGCTCAAGCTATTAGATGGCCAACATCAAATGACCTGCTAAGACAACTACAGTCTGAACTGATTTGGGATTTCTTAGCAAGGAAAATCAAACATGTTGGAGCAGGAAAGTTTGGTAGGTCTTTGATTAAAAAATTTAGGACCTTTAGTGTTTTAGCATTCAATCTGAGGGTTGGTCGGATAGTTGAAAAAATAGTGAAGAGAGAGCAAAAGGTCTAATTTATCATGGCAGATAAATAGGGGGATGAAAGTCCTAGTGAAGCATCCTAAGATAACGAAGAACTAATGATGAACTCATGAGCAAGATAAATCTACTTTTTTGTCAAAATAAAAAGAAAAGGTGTCTTGATACCTTGTGGGGTGTGAATAGTTATAACAAAAGAATATATACAAATCCAAATGATGGAAGACAACTGCAACTTGGAATGCAATGCATCTGAAGTTCACTGGGAGAACTCTGGTTGCGAATTTGAATAGAAAATTCTAATCCTTTTTGCAGTTAGAATGCATTGGGCATCACTTCTAGGGAATTCAAGGATGAAAAGCATCAGTAAGTAAGAGAGAAAATGTGGAGCTGGTTGCAGCTGATAAGAGAAAAGAAAGTGGCCGATTCATGTTTCTATCAGGTCCACACAATTGACATGTATGTTCACAGAGCACATTTTTTATTGTGAGATAGAAAATATTTGAAGGCGTGCTAGTGGGTGTGCATTTTGACAGACTGTAGCTATTCTTGTTTATAGGCTATCTTTGTCCTATGCACTTTCCCTCCTTATTCATTATAGGTCTTGTTTGACTGATTGGAAATTTCATATGATTATCAATAAACAGAAGCGTACTTTGTTTAGGCTGAGACTTTTGTCAGCTAATACCTACTGGAACTACATGAAATTACTTTACATTTGATGAAATTCTTGGAATACTCATTTAGCATTGTGATTACGTATATGTCCCTTTTTTTTTTCTTTTCGTTGTCATGCTTGAAATGCGATTCAGTTATTGTTTGCGTTGCATTTGGATGTAATGAACACTGAATAGTTTTCAATATGTTAACCTGATAGAGTGGAAAGCTTCATCAAACTAATTCAGTTTTATTTTGCAGACGAGAAAATTTGACTTCATAAAAGCTATGAAACTTGAAGTTGAAAGGCTCCGGTTGAATCTCTCTGCTGCAGAAAGGGATAGAGCTTTATTATCCATTGGGATTGATCCTGCTACAATAAATCCAAATGCTTTAATTGAGGAATCATACATGGGAAGATTGTGCAGAGTTGCAAACACCCTTGCTTTACTTGGACAAGCTTCACTTGAGGACAAAATTAATGCTGCCATTGGTCTTGGGAATATCGATGACAGTGTGATAGATTTCTGGAATGTTGCTGGAATTGGGGATAGCTGTTCTGGTGGCATGTGTGAGGTGCGTGCTGAAACAAACACACACACACCTGAATCCTCTATGACATCCTCTCTGGGAGCTTCACAATCTATCTTGCTATGTTCTGAATGTGAAAGAAAGGTCTGTAAAGTTTGTTGTGCCGGGAGGGGAGCTCTTTTGCTTGTGAGTACCAACACAAGGGATGCAACAAATTATAACGGTCTTTCGAGTCAGGGTGGTTCAAGCCATGGTGGTCAAGCTGACAGTTGCACAAGTCGTTCTGCAGCACTGGATAGTGTTGTTTGTAAACGATGCTGCAGGGAGATTGTCCTTGATGCATTAATATTGGATTACGTGAGAGTCTTGATCAGTCAGAGGAGAAGAGACCGTGCAGATAGTGCTGCTTACAAAGCTTTGGATCAAGTTATAGGATCTCCCTTAAGGAGTTGTGTTCATGAAAAAGATCAGCCTTCTGGTAGTCAAGCTGTTAAGGTTCTACGACAATTGCTTTCTGGGGAAGAGTCAGTTGCAGAATTTCCATTGGGAAGCTTCTTACATTCAGTATGTTCTCCCCTTATACATGATTTGATATTAATCATATAATTTTATTCTCACTTTTGGACCATCACCAGGTAATATTGATGGATCTCTCATAATCAGTTGCCCTGATATTTATGATTTACTTGTCTCAAATATCCATCTTTAGACCTTTACAGAGTTCTTTCTACCTTTACCTAGGGTGAATCTACTCTCTTTTCTTGCTTTTTCGTATCAGTCCAAGGGTTGGCTGAGGGAGCAACCCCGTTTTTTACCTTGAATTGGTCAAAGTATTCAGAATTTTATTATATTTTTTTCTGTGGACTCAACTAGTAAATTGGTTTTGTACATTGATATTTCCCTTCCAAAACAGTTGTCATTTTTTTGTTTTATAAGATCGCCAAAGATGGAATTATAAATTTTGCATCAGGCTTCTCTGCTTTCCCATAAAGTCCTCACCAGTTACTGATGAACTCAGGTATGGTGAATATTGGGACTGAAGAAGTCTAGGTTTCAGAAAGGGTGACATTTGTCAAACCTACAGAAAGGGGATGGACGCACATTTTATAACTGAGGTTGCTGTGTCCCTTCCCATCCTCCAAAAGGGGGCAGAAAAATAAAAAGATAAAAGTTCAAAAAGGTCTACAAAATACACTCTTTTTTGATGGAATTTTCGAAGGTGATAAAGTGTCCCCCCCTCCCCCAGAAAAAAAAAGACCTTGCCTTTCCTTACCCTTTTCCTTCTATTTAATAAGAGACCAAAAGAGCTCTTGAAAGTAATCAAAATACCAAGGGGAAAAATAATTATTGAAGAAGTTGTTCTTACCCTATCTTTTTATTTACCAGGTAAAAGTGATAGGACCTTCTGTTCTTTTTATTGGATGAAATCTCACCCATTATACTTCCTGGATTTCCCATCTAAAAATTGTCAATTGTCACCTAATTGTGTTGGTGTAAGAAAATGAAAGCTAAAATTTCAATTTTGATTAACTTGCTAAAACTGACTCAGAAGTATAATTCTTTGTTTAATATTTTAGTTTGCTATTGATCTATTTCTTAAGTTGTTCCGAATTCTGATGTTTACTCAATGGTTTATCATTGTATTATTTGGAACGAAAGGTAAAACGGGATTTCACTTGGATTTAACTTTGCTTGTGTTTAAATCATAATATGCAAGCAAAGTTTAGTCCAACTAAAATCCTGCTCTCCCTTTCATTTTTGCTTGTGTTTAAATCATAATATGAGCCCACGAAATGTGGGATGCTTGGTGCATTGGGTCACCCTTATTATTTTTCTTTAATTCATAATGTACAACTTTTCTACATACGTTAAGAAAATCTCTCTTTGTTGAGCCTCTCTCTCGTTTTAATTTCCCTCTTAAGACATGCATATAAAATGTACACTCATTTTGTTATGATGTTTATACCTGTCAAATTAATATTTTTTTTTACATTTAATGTGCTGCTTGTCACATATTTTTTACCTGTAAAAGAATAAGGAAAGTAGTAATAGTCTATAAAAAATATGACACTTTAATGTTGGTTTAAACATGTTTCTGTATTCCCCCCTCCCATGCACACGGAAAAAGGAAAAAAAAACAGAGAGAACTTCAAACCAAAATGCTGTTCCTGTCACTGTCAACACCTAGCCTACCATTAATGTATAGAAGGCATGCTTATTGGATCGGTTCGGTATTTATATGAGAATAAACCGTGTATGTTCCTTTTACAAGATAAACAATATTGTTTCAAATACAGTACATTATATGTTGCTGTAGATTTTTTTTTTTTCAAAAGATTTTCTGCTTCATAATTTTATAGAATTTGGAATTGTCACTTGGTGTTTAATAATTTGTTGTGTGATTGTAGGTTGAAACAGCACCAGATTCAGCTCCATTCTTCTCATTGCTTGCTCCATTGAATTCTGGGCCATGGAACTCATATTGGAAAGCTCCTCCAGCTACCAACTCTGTTGAATTTGTTATTGTTCTGGGTACCCTTTCTGATGTTAGTGGGGTTATCTTGCTTGTTAGTCCATGTGGATATTCTGCGGCTGATAGTCCTACTGTACGTGCACTTGTCCCTTTGTGTGTTTCCTAGTTATTTATTAGATTTATGTAGAAGTTAGATATTTCCTATAATGATGCTATAGATTATCCAACAGAAACAAAATGCTTGACATGGAAATATATTTTTATGCTTTTTTATAAAAAAATTTGGAGGTTTTAACCTTAACAGTAGGACTATGTCTCTGTTTGAAACTAATGATTCTCTTCAGCTGTTTGGCATGTCTTAACCTCTTTAACAGTGCCAAGTTATAACCTGAGTTCCATTAAATTCGATACTTGTGTCTGTGTCTATGCAACAAAAGCACAGTGGTTATATAATGTTCAAATCAAGTTATGGTCGATTGTTCTGTAAGATTTTCCTTCTTGGTTCTTAAATTCTCAATCAGTTGCCTGAAGACCACTATAGTTAAGTTGAGGTTTGCTTTCTAGACCAAGCGCAATAGGTTGCAATCTTGGAATGTTAGGTGATTAATTAATTTGCGATGTGTTGTGGTGAACTTATTATGCCATTGCTGTGCTCATGTAATTCTGTGAGGGAATGTGCAAGACTAGGTGGCATTTTCTGTATTGATTTGTTTGCACTGTGCTTTTGATGAAGAGAAGTTATAAAATTTTTAATTCATCACATAAATTCTTACCAAGAAGTTTTTTTTTTTCAATGTTGTCTATTCATTAGAAATATTTGTCATATTACAATTATTTAGCTTGAATACTTTCCTATTTTAATTAGGCCCATGGTCTCCTATTCTTCAATTAGTTTTAGTGCTCATATGAACCCCCTTAGTATACTCTTATAATTATATGTTTCTTTTCCTTTTTTTAATGCTTAGATCTGTATCAGCTGTGTGCCTTGGACTTTGCTAAGTTTAAGCTGTAGTATCCAATCGATATATTCAACTTCAAGTTCAGCAGCACATTCCATCACAGTTACTACAGTATTTACCTGTAGAATTGTTACATACCCTTTTTTGAAAACATTATTTTCACCTTTGATGAGTTTCCATATATTGTTATTCTCAGGTTCAAATCTGGGCCAGCAATAGAATCGAGAAGGAAGAAAGGTCATGCATGGGAAAATGGGATGTTCAATCCTTGGTTCCATCTTCCTCAGAAATATATGGACCAGAAAGCTCGGGTAGAGAAAATAAGGTGCCTAGACATGTGAAATTTTCTTTCAGGAATCCTGTTAGATGTCGAATCATTTGGGTAACACTACGTCTTCAGCGACCTGGATCAAGTTCTGTTAATTTTGATCTTTTATCCCTGGAGGAAAACCCCTTTGCACAAGTAAATCGACGTGCCTCTTTCGGTGGGTCGGTTGAAAATGACCCATGTCTTCATGCTAGAAGAATTCTAGTAGTTGGAAGTCCAGTGAGAAAAGAGATGGGCCTTTCATCACAAGGTTCTGACCAGATGAATTTTAACAGCTGGTTGGATCGGGCTCCACAGTTAGGTAGATTCAAGGTATAAAAATTGCTCTCTACTCCAGTTACCATTCTGTGGCCATTACCATAGATAAGCTTCTTGATTTTCTTCCTCTTTTCTTTCTATTTCTCAGGTCCCAATTGAGGCTGAGAGACTACTGGATAGTGATCTTGTCTTGGAACAATATATGCCTCCTGCTTCCCCTTTGCTTGCTGGATTTCGTCTTGATGCTTTTGCGGCAATAAAGCCTCGAGTTACCCATTCTCCAGCCTCAAATGTAGATACTTGGGATACGTCAGTTACTTTTTTAGAAGACAGAAATATCTCTCCTGCTGTGTTATACATTCAAGTTTCAGCACTCCAGGTATGATCACTGTTCAACAAAATAATTGCACCATGTTGGAAGTGCAAGTGATGTTAGGGCCTAATTTTGTGCAGTAGGACTTGCATGAGAGGAAAGGAACTGTGGGTAGCAGTTTTTTACTTCTATAACACATACAAATAGACAAACTTATGGAGCGACATTCTGCCATTCATAGTTGGCATATAGTATCATTTCGATGGACTTCCTTCTTCCTTGAACAACCAACCTTGGGCAATGTTTTGTTGTGGAGAATAGTATCTGTTTTCTAGAAAACTGATTTCAAGAAAATCAGAAAATAGGCCTAGTGAATCAATAAGAATGAAAGATTGGGACTAGCGAAGCTTTGTCAGTGAGAGTTAATTCAGCAGAATTTTAGATTGGAAATTAATTATTTCCGTGACTGGAGAGTCAAGTTTGCAATGTAATATACAGCGAATGAGTGGAATAATAATAAAAATTTTAATACCTTATTAAATGTCACTAGTATGGTAGAAATTGTGCAAACTGGTAGAGGGAACTGGAAGAACCTTTGGGGCACGTTCTCTAGGTCAACCAAATAAATATAAAATGTCCTGTTTGGGGGATATATTGTAAGAAAATAGCAGTTGGTAACCTACATAAAAGAATTTTGGGGCATACCATTTTTTGCTAAAATGCTAGTTAATGCCTCCTCTTTTTCACTCTTTCCCTCCTATTAATCATAGATTATGAAGCACCAACTTCAAATCTTGAATGTATCTCTCTGACACTTTTCAATATGACACAAGACAGATACAATACGCTGTTCGTGTGCTATTTTTTCTTTTAAGAATAGCCATGTCCCGTTAATGTTTTGTTCTGTGCCCATGTACATGCTTTATAGATCATTGATGACAGTAGGTTCTTGGCTGGAGGTCATATTTTATCAAGTAATTCCGATTTATTGAAAACTACCACCTAAGTAAATGATTTTGCAGGAATCGCACAACATGGTGACCATTGGTGAATATCGGCTGCCAGAGGCTAAGGCTGGAACTGCAATGTACTTCGACTTTCCGAGACAGATACAAACCCGCAGAGTTACATTCAAGCTTATGGGGGACGTGACTGCATTCGTAGATGATCCAGCAGAACAGGATGATTCTGGTTTAAGATCTTTCCCTTTTGCATCAGGATTATCATTGTCAACTAGGATTAAATTATATTACTATGCTGATCCTTACGAACTTGGAAAATGGGCCAGCCTTTCTGCAATTTGATTATCATTTATCCACGAGTAGAAGGGTTTTGAGCATTGATGGTGATTTCTTGTGGTTGTGGGTGTCATTTATAATTTTTTTTTTTTTTTTGGATGTTATATATTAGGAAAATGTTGTAGTGTTAAATTCATTGGTGTAATAATATTCAGTGGTGTTGGGAAATCATAATAACATCTCTTCTAACCAAGAGAAATTTTGTGAAATATCCTATTTTTTGAGATTTCAAGTTTTTAGTTTCAACCTCATAATGCCTATTATCCTTCCACGGTTCCAGTTCCGCCCCATTTTTTATTTGGTGGTGGCTGATTGCTGTGAGTATGAATTAACACTTTTTGTCAGTAAATGTTCAATGAGTTTAGATATAAGACGAGATGACAAAAATCTTTTTTTGATTAATCAGATGTCTCTAATTGAGTGATAAGTATAAAGTCTTTTTAAATAATTGGTCCTCTTTTCAGGGTGCTTTGTTCCCTTTTATGCATCTATTCAATACAATTTCGGATTAGTGAGATCAATAGCCTTTGAACACCGAACAGTTAAAATAAACAAAATTATTACTATTATTATTAAATTTGGAACTTTCTTGAAACAATATGGGATAATCTTTCTTAGAACAGAGATGTATGTGTGCAATGTGGGTGTGAATTTTAGTTTCATACTATTTTTGAGAATGTTTCGGAATTTTATTTTTGAGAGAGGCAATTTGCACTAATATGATTCTTGTGTGGTCAAAAATTAAATTAATGATTATATGATGATTTCCTACAAACTTGACGACTTATAATAAACAACAACACTACTGACAGTAAATTACGTGAATGCCATTACAAGTAAACAAAATCAATAAAACCCTAGCTGCTACTCTGTGATTAGATCTCAGCCGTTGATCTTAGCTCTCTTTAGGGTTTATATTTTGTGCTCCATTACAGTTGCTTCTCTTCTCTTAAAACAATAGCCGTCGCGATCCTCTCCCTCTCTCTCTCTCTCTCTCTCGTCACTCGCAGATCAAGTTGCATCAATGGTGAGAAACAAAGTTTGAATTTGTAAATCTCTTCATTTCTCCATATCATTGCGTATCTAGTTTTCTTTGTATTGTGCCGATTTGTTGTAAGTTTTTTGTTTCGAGAAACCTCAAGTATTGGATACAGAAGCGTGAATTGCATCATTTTTGTTTCAAGAAACTGAAAGGCTGCTAGGGAATTTGCATTTTATTTGCAGACATGAAATTGATGTATAACTTAGTGTGTGATGTTGTTGCGGAGTTTTAAAGTGTTTAACAAATTATGGCTTTTAAGTTAACTTGTGTGGTCATGCATTTTCGGTGATTGTGCTTCAAGTTATGTCTTAGTAATTAATGTTTGTGGAAAATATCTTGAAGTTCCAGTTTTTATATGGCATTTTTGCGGAAAAAGTGATATGGTGAAGTTAGATTTCAAGTTAATTTTTTTGCTGGGTTTTGAATTTCTTGAGGCAGATTTATGTGCATTGTAGTTGTTTTTCGATTTGGGTGGACTTAGTTATTTTTGTTTATTAAGTTTTAGATGAGTTCTAAGCATCATTTTTCCTGATTGTTACTGCAGGCCTTTGTCAAGGCTCAGAAGACCAAGGCTTACTTTAAGCGGTTTCAGGTCAAGTTTAAGAGAAGAAGAGGTATTGCTTAGTTTGTATGTGCATCAAATTGTTCTCTTTATTTCATTTAGTTTCTTACCAGGTTTTTGTGTTCGTTTGTATGAATCTGCAGCGGGAAAGACTGACTATAGAGCCAGGATTCGCCTGATCAACCAGGACAAGAACAAGTACAACACTCCTAAATATCGCTTTGTTGTGCGATTTGTATCCTATGATTTGTTTTAGTTTTACATTAGGATGTTCATTTCCTTGTAATCATTCAATTTTGGTGTTTTTCTTTATTACCCATATTCTTTTTCTTGGTATGTTAAAAGCTTTAGTAACTGCTTGTGAGATATCGCTATATGTATTAATCCCTAACACCCTTATAGTCCAACAAGGACATCGTTGCACAAATCATATCTGCTAGTATTGCTGGCGATTTGGTCCTAGCTTCTGCCTATTCTCACGAGCTTCCTCGTTATGGACTTGAAGTGGGTCTTACAAACTATGCAGCAGGTACTGTATTTTTAGTACTATTTTTTTTTCTCCCTTGTCTCATATTGTTTTCTGAGATATTAATGTTTCATGCTTTACATGGATCTGAAAATCTGAGCAGCTTATTGCACGGGACTTCTTTTGGCCCGCCGTACTTTGAAAATGCTTGAAATGGATGACGAATATCAGGGCAATGTGGAGGTATCTTCTCAAGCTACTAAATTCTCTCTTTCCTCAAAACTAAAGGATATTAATATTTATTTATTTCCCTTACCACTGATGCTTGGAAAAAAATATGTTCGTTTTGAGGTTCTTACAGTAACTTCTATTATTAGGCCACTGGAGAAGACTTCTCAGTTGAACCAACAGACAACAGGAGGCCATTCCGTGCTTTACTAGATGTTGGACTTATCAGAACCACAACTGGAAACCGTGTCTTTGGTGCTCTTAAGGTATCTTAAAGGTGGCTGTTGTACATTCTGCCTAGCTTTTCATACAATGTAATGAGGAATATTGCTTATTACTTCAATTTACTCTGCATGTATACTTCCCTTTCAGTTGTCCTTTACCCTGTCAAAAGGACACTTTTCTTGTCTGTCACTACATTTTGTCAATTTTATGAATTATTTTTCTGAAGTATGATATAGTTTGTGAACATTTGCTTAAGTTTTAACATTTGTTCGTGAAGTTATTTGTTTGTTAATGTGATTAGCTGAATTAATCTCTTCGCTGGAGCTAATCAGTCATTGATTGCAGGGAGCTCTTGATGGTGGTTTAGATATACCACACAGTGATAAAAGGTTCGCTGGCTTTTCTAAGGATAACAAGCAACTAGATGCTGAAGTTCATTGCAAGTATATTTATGGTGGTCATGTTGCTGCTTATATGAAGGTAATGCGCTCTGGCCAATAGGTAGTTTTTTTGGCTCTTATGATCATTCTTGGTACCAGTGGAATTACAGCAGTTGTGTGTGTATTATATAATGATTTGCTTGCTTTTTGTTCTTTCTGCAGACATTAATGGAGGATGAACCAGAGAAATACCAGACTCACTTCAGTGAATTTGTCAAGAGGGGAATTGAGGCGGACAACTTGGAAGCCTTATACAAGAAGGTTCATGCTGCAATTCGTGCTGATCCTACTCTGAAGAAAATAGAGAAGCAACCACCAAAGGAACACAAGAGGTTTGTTGCTTATTGGTTCACACATTTGGACGTTGACCTCTTTGTTTTTATAAATTGTGATGCCTTTTATTTTGTTATATTAAATAAACATTGGAATTCGACTTGATGCTGTCTGCTCTGTTGGGAAATGTTACAAGATGCATTAGTTGTTGGCTTCACTTAGCGTTTAATGTTAAGTTCTTATTGTTTTATTTTTAGGTTGTTCTTAGCATTCTTGCTCCAACTATGATGATAATATTTATTTTGGACTTTAGTCTATCACTTGAAACAGAAGTCATTATAATTACTTGATTGTGAATTTCATTTCGAGGAAAACAATATAATCTTTTCATAATTTTAACAAGCATTGTAGTTCTTTTGCTGCATTGCATGTTTTAATTTGTTTTAACGAGTTTGAGTTGGTGAGGAGACGAGTTGAAATTAACAATATAAGAAATTATTCATTGTAAGCTATTCATTTCCTTGATACCGATTTGAATATATTGTTTTCTTTTGTGTTGTCATTTGTTTAGTTCATTGTGCTTGCAGCTTTTACTATTTCAAGGGCATGGTTGATTTACTGCATTAGTCCAGCTACTTGTGTTATTTTTTATAGAGTAGGCTTGCTGATCTTTTGATTCACATCTTATTGTTTGTATCACAGGTACAATTTGAGGAAGTTGACATACGAGGAAAGGAAAGCCAAGTTGGTCGAACGATTGCAAGCTCTCAACTCTGCTGCTGATGAAGACGAAGATGATGAGTAAACATACTAGATCAGCAATTGAGTTTAAATATGTCACAAATTTTCCTAGTACACATGCTACTTAAAAGTCCTATTTGGAACCAAGTTTTTTGAAGTTGTTTTTGTTCATCGCTTCATGCATTTTAGCTGTGTGAACTATGTTACTTCTTAGATGACAAGATTTTGGATATTTAGCCTGGAGTGAAATGCAATTTCAGTTTTGACATGATAACGCATTTGCTATTAATCCTTGTGTCCAGCCTCTTTTTTCGTATTATTCATTAGTTCATATGGTCGGCATTATTATTCAAAGTATCATTTGATTATTTTGCTTTAGTAGCTGTGAAAAATGTGAATGGAGCAACGACGACTATTTGATGCGTTATACTCCATTGTTTTATCGCCAAGATTATTTGCTTCAAAGCCTGGTTGCATTTTTACTAATGAAGCCATTTGTAGTTTGTTTCTTCGCAAATGAGTTCTTTTGAAAAATAAAATTTCTTTTTTGGATTGGGTGAGTGAAATTCATTTGCAAATGAAATTTAGGCTTTGTTTTGCATATATTGCTTGTAGTGTTTAGTAGCTTTTTATATAATTAACAATTAACTTTAACAAATAGGCCTTTGTGGCAGTTTATATTTTACAAGTTAGAGTATATTTGTAAATTTCAAGTATTAACTAATTATATAAGAAAAAATATAAAATTTTAAATATAATTTTCATTTTATATTAAATATGAAGAAATTAATTTGCAAGTGAATGTACATATTTGTACGAAACTAATTTTTATGGAACAAATTCTAATCTTAAAATGTTGATCTCCATGTTCAACTGGTGTTTGCAATTCAATTCCAAAAGTTTATTATTGGCAATTCAATTCAATCATAGAATATTTTGCTTTGTTTTTCTATTTTGGAACATTGCGATGGAAGAGGCAAATGCTTGTAATGTGCCACTGCTGATGCTTGGCAATGCATACACAGCCACACAGGTAATTGTAAAGTTGCATCACATTAGCAGCCAACAGAAAAAGGGTCCACAAATAACACCTTATCTATACCCAACCAATGGATTTTCTCTCTTCTTCTATGTAAACCTCAAAACACTATCCTCTTCTACTTCCCACATTCCACATCACAATTTTGACTTGATTAAATTATGTCATTCCCTTTCATCTCTTTCAATTCAAACAAAATCCCACTTAGAGGTAAACAGTCATGGTCCATTCTGTAACCATACCACCTTCACCTACATCTACTGCAACCCCTCTTTCAAAGAACACATGTAACAGTAATGTCCCATTTCTAGGGTTTCACAGAGTATGTGCTTGCCATAGAAATTCTATTTCTAAGCCAGTTTCTGATGCCAATCTTGTTCATCGGAGGTTAGTTTGTTTTTGTATCTCTCTCTCTCTCTAAATGTAGTTACTTTTTCTTGGATTGTTTGTTATTTTTTAACTTTGGTTAAGACTTCAACGGAGGTCCATTTTATAATCTATGCTCCTACTTAGCTAGTGGAATGTTGATATAGAGGGTGTAAGTTAACAAATAGTGCAAAATTAGGTGGATTAGTGGATGACTTTAGGTTTGATTCTAATGATTTATGTACAAAATGTTTCAGTCTTGTGTGCTGATTGAAATTCAAATCGTTATTTTACTAGCAATAATCAAATGTCTGTCTCATAATATATAATATTCAAATCTCAATAATCTTTATCCCTTTGAATATTTTCAGTATATAAATAAAAATTGAGATTCGAGCTTACGTTGCATTATATATTGAGGAATTTATGGACACGTAGCTGATTACAAAATGAACTTGATGGTGGTGCAGGAGTGTGACCTTGGGTTTGGCGGGTGCCTTGTTGGGCTTGAACATCGGTGGCCAGACCGCAAATGCAGCTAGAAGGCCGCCGCCTCCACCACCGGAGGAGAAGAAAGACCCTAATGTAAGTGGTGTACAGGCAAAAGTCCTAGCAAGCAAGAAGAGGAAGGAGGCTATGAAAGAATCCATAGCCAAACTAAGAGAGAAAGGAAAGACCATAAATGAACCATCTAAGCCCATAACTTCTATTGAACCATCTGAATAGTAGCATTCATATATAAACCCACCTTGTAACTTGTATTTGTTCAACATTTTTGTTGAGTTGGAAGAGCAATGTGTATTCCAATGAGAAATACTTTCATCATTTTTTAAATTATGATGTGTTCTATCAGTCAATTTAATTACGGTTCTAGGATAGTTGATGGATTATTAAAACTTGATAATTGTTTCTCTATTTTCATTTGTTTTTCAAGAGAAGAGACACTAAAATTTAAAAAAGATTATAAATTATATAGACCGAAAAACAAATAATTTTTAATTTATAAATAAATTTCACAAAATTTTATTAAAAACAACCACCAACTATGGCCTCAAAATGTGCATTTAATCGATAAATAAAATTTAGATACCAATTGCACAATTAATTTATTAAATTAAAAGCCCTCAACATGTGCATTAAGTCGATTCTCGTCACTGTACCATAAGTCGATTCTTTTCCTACCTTCCATTCTCATTTCACCCAACAATCAAACACAAAGAAGACGCAAAAAATGATCCCTCAGAGCTCCATTTTATCCTGCGAGTCGCAGCTCTTCCAGACCTTGAATGGCCTTCAACACCTCGCCGAAACTCGTCGTTTCAAGGTTTCTCTACACTCTGCTCTGTTTCAGTTCACTTGTTATTAATTTCATCCGAAACAGTATCGGGTTTACCATTGCAGGCATGGTTGCTAGATCAATTTGGAGTCCTTCATGATGGGAAACAACCTTATCCGGGCGCAATTTCAACTTGTATGTAAAATCAGTTAGCTTTTGGTATTTTAGTAAGATTTTCTTTGACCTTATTTTGTTGCTTTTTTTTTCCCAGTGAGAGTGATGAGAGGAACCACTTTCTATTCTCTGTTTGGATGACAGTAAAAAAGCTTGCAACTACTGGTGCTAAAATGGTGATTATAAGTAACTCTTCACGGCGTGCCTCGATAACAATGGAGAAGATTAAGAGTCTTGGATTTGATCCTTCTCTTTTTGTTGGAGCCATAACCAGTGGAGAACTAACGCATCAATACTTGCAGAGGTTGGTCAAAAGCTGATCTATAATGTATATTCTTTTATGTCCTTTTTCTACTGGATGAAGGAATTCTAGTTAGAATTTGTTATTTAATTTTAAGTGATTACATTTTGTGAAAGTAAGAAAGTGCAAAAGAATTTAATTCCAGTGGACATCTTATTGCTTCGGTTTAATAATGTCTTTACATTTGAATTTTTTGCAATACATTATTGAATCAGCTTAGGCATTGCATAATCCACGGTAGTGCACACATAGTTCATTTTTTGAGCGTTCCAGGTTCCATTTTGTGGGTTTTTTTTTTCTTTTTTGTCCTGTATATGGATAAAACGATGCCAAATGCAAGCTGACAAGCATTTAGGGTTTGTTTTCTGAAATTTTTTGCATTAAGCTATCTTGAGTTGTTTGCTACTTCTCTGCTCATAGTCATAACCTTACACATTTACTTGCCTTTCCAAAGTACGTATCTTTTTCTTTATTTGTGCATAGTAGATTTGCTTTTGTGGTCTTTAATTATATGTTTGCAAGTTATATGAGGCCTTTCCATCATGCTTCTTGTCAATGTTTCTCTTATTATTTTTTTCATTTGTGCTCCTGGAAAAAAAATGTCTTCTTGGACCATTTTTTGCCATTTCAATTTGTGTGGTCCTGCCACTAGGGTCTAGGTATCAGCAACTTTGTTTTTCTTACCGATGGAAGTGGCAATTATTTATTTTGGAAATATTTCTTCTTCCTTTGAATTTACTTTTCTCTGAATTTCCAATGTTTCATATGACAATTTTCTTAAAAGAGTCAATTAACTGTTAATTTCATCAACAGCCCTAATGAATATCTTAAAATGGTTTTCTGGATTTTGTTATAAATAGGAGAAAGGACGATTGGTTTGCAGCATTAGGGAAATCTTGCATTCATATGACCTGGAGCGACCGTGGTGCCATATCGCTGGAGGTACGCCATTTGATTGGTTGCTCGTAGACTATTATCTGTCTTTTAATTTTCTTCTGCCAGAGACCTGTTTGAGATGTGCAGATTCTCTCTTCATATCTCTTCCTTCTTCCTTGTCCCTTTCTTTACATTTTAAACATAGAAAGCCAGTCATGACAATGGAAAAAGTTGGAGAAATGTTGCTTTTAACAAACTGGTTGGTGAAAATCATTGTTTTCTGATTAGGTGTCATTTCAAGCCATTCATTTTCACAATGACGTAAGGCTTGAAGCTACTGGTCCCTGGGAAATCTCTATGCATTAATTGTGAAGTTCGTGTTTTTATTGAAGGAGCCGAGGAGGACTCTCCACAAGATCAATGGAACCTATTTTCTTGCTATTTTTCAATTAAACCATGCTGAACTTCAGCAAGTTGGCTTTTCCTGAGTTTTGAATAGATTTTTTAGAACAGATCTGTGTTCAATTTGAAATAATTTGCATTGAACCTATTGAAGAATACATTTATTCTGCTAATGTACTCTGTTACTGATACTGAATGATAATCGAGTTTCATGAAAGCATGTTTTAAGGGAGTTATGACAGTTTTGGTTAATAATCTTGCTGATGTTTTTTTCCTAGCAGGGTCTAGGTTTACAAATTGTGGAAAATGTTGAAGAAGCTGAGTTTATTTTGGCCCATGGCACAGAAGCCTTGGGGCAGCCTTCTGGTGCTGCTTGTCCTATGACTCTTGAGGAGCTCGAGAAAATACTGGAGCTTTGTGCTGCTAAAAAAATTCCTATGGTCGTAGCCAATCCAGATTTTGTGACAGTTGAAGCTAGATCCTTGCGGGTTATGCCTGGTAAAAATTTTCTCACCTTATTCTCTTGATTAATTAACCTGAAGTTTATGTGAATGAAACATTTGGTTCCATGTAAGGGTTCCATACAAACAATTTTATACACGATTAGTGACAGTGTGGCAGCATAAATGGCTGCTTCTTTTTAGTATGCTTGAAGTTAAGTCTAGCTCTCTAGTTCAATCCATGGGAATATTTTACTTGTAATGAGAGGCAAGGTTGTATAGCTTTGACCCTCCTCAAGCCTGCACTGTTTACTTGTTGCAATGATGTTGATGGTGTTGAGGTATGAAGACTAATAGCTAGCGTTTTCAAATTAAAGGCTTAGGATAATTGTAATGCTTTCTAAATGTTTTATAGCAAATCCAAAGAGGGACATTCTTTGTCATAAAGGGAGTAATTTGGTGATCTTATTGATGATGAATTCTTTCTTTTTATTTTTGGTTTTGAGTAGCAAAATCAAATTAAAATATGCTAGTGACCTTCTTATTGAGAAAGTATTCTGAATGCTAATCCACTTGTTACTTCAATGGATCTAAAAGTTAAGTTTAGTTGAGGTGGAAGCTGGCATGGGAATATCACTTCTGCTGTTGGATTTGATTCTTGGGTTTATGTTGACAGCAACTCAATTACATCAAGATGTTATTTGTTCTAATATGGGGTCAAAGGATTGTTGCTTATAGTTTTTTTCTTATTAATCACATGTATACAAGTTGTTTGTAAACCATTTATCCCCACTGTGTAAGCATGCATCCTCAGTTGTGAAAACTCTGATTTTGAATTCAATAGATAAATCCAACCACCAATATAAGGAATCAGAAAAAGAAAAAAAAAATCCGCCCTTTCATACTCTCTCTATCACAACATGGCAGATCTTCTCTCCTCCTTCCACCTGCCATCTCCTCGCTCTACAAAATGGTAGCAACAGAGATTCATGATTCAAGATATTTTTGCAGCAACCTTGCTTTTATTCTGTATTAGAATTTCCAATTTTTCCTCTCTGTTGCTCCATCAAACTAATATAACCATATAGAGGAGGAGATAGGTAAAGAATATATTTCCTGTTGTGATATATTACTATATGTATGAGTAGTATAGTTTAGGTGTAAAGGGTAACTTAGGTATTTTGAAAATAGCCTGCATCTATAAATAAGAGTGAATTGTATCTCATTTGTTAAGAAAGAAGCAATAAAAGCTCTCACATTACACATAAAATCAACATGGTATCAGAGCCTAAAACCCACCTTTCGTCAGTCCAAACACAGTAGAGAGAGAACAGTAGAGAGAGAAAAACCCTAACCTAGGTTGAAGCTACTGCGACCACAGAAGAGAGAGTGAATTGTCACCACCCAGACCAGGTGGAAGAAGAGTCGCCGGCGCGCCTTTGTCCGCTTTCCGGTCACCAGCAGACGCCGCGCGTGGGCTCACGCGCCGCCGACAGGTTCTGCAGTTTTCTTCACGCGCCGGCGCGTGGCGCGTACTCCAGCAGCGTCGCCTTGGTGTTGCGCCTCCTCCTAGACTATTTTCCTGCACTGGTTCTTGTGTTTTCGGGGCTGTCTTTTGGGTTGCACTATTTTTCGGGTGTTTTTTATGGTATTCAAACCTGATTTCAGTAGTTTCTGCTGTCTTTTGACAATGGGTGATGGTATTGACACTAAAGTTGGTGCTTCATATGACAACCCGTCGTTACAAATCAGTCCGGTGAAGCTAAATGGTACAAATTATCTTGCATGGTCTAGGTCATGCCTATTGTTCATTAAA
>CANUEX010030245.1:0-11015 GCA_948099535.1 Jatropha multifida | reverse complement strand
ACTGAGTTAGACTATTTAAATTCGGTTTTCGATTCGGTTCGCGGTATAAAATATTATTTTTGGCCAATTCTCATTGGTGAAAATTTATAATTAAATTTTAAATAAAAATTCTTTTAAAAATAAATTAATGGGTTATTTCATGCACTAACCTTAAAGGCAAGCTTAAATAACTTAGAAAGCTTTAATCTTGCACTTTCTCTTTGTCTTAAGTTGAAGGTTCTCCCACTTCTTCAAAGTAGGAAAAATATCCATTAGCATAAAAAATTAACAAAGAAAATGAATGGAGCATGATTTAATGCATTAATCCCATGCCTAAACCTTGAATTCTACTTATTAAATCACAAAACTCAAAAACCACAACTTACTTGCTTCAATGGCAACTTCAATTCTCTTTGCTTTTAGTCACCAATTTCAACTTCTACTACTTAATTCTTAAGAATTAATTACTATTCTCTGGTTTAATTGGTGGTTTAGTGGTAGTTTAGAGGTAAGAAAATGAAAGAAAATGGAGGAAGAGGAAGAAGATGAATATGGAGTTGGAGAAGAAGAAGAGAAGAAAGAGAAAGTGTTGATGTTGATGAGTGGTAACTTTAAGTAGAAAAGTCAAACTTGACTTCTCTCTTTTAAGCCAATTGAATGGCTAAGATCAAGTCCTAAGTAATCTCATCCAATGGCTTTAAATATTCCTCAAATAATTCTCTTCCAAATATTATTTAACTCCACCAATTAATTAAATTAATTACACAAAGATAATTCCTCAGTTATTCCTTAATTTACCACACTAGAAATAGTATTCATTAAATGCCTTAATTCACAAAAAATATTCATGAAATGTTTTCTACCCACCTAAATCATACAAACATGCTCTAAAAATATTAAATAAAATATTAGACACACATAGTAATTTTTTCGGACTGAAATAATACCAAGTCCTGGACCGATGGTACTATTCACAGACCGGTAAATTACTATTAACGACACTGAAAAAAAAAATAGTTTGTTACACACTCTCCAATGGCCGTATGAAAGGTTTTAGCGGTGTCCCACCATCTCTTTGCCATTGCCCTCCACAAAAGGAAGTAAGCATGAACACTCTCCAATGTCACTAGATAGTGTAAACCAGTAGGAGCTATCATCTCACTGACAGTAGGGTACCTCTGCATAACCCTTACCACTACACTAAGGTACCCTCGTCCTCCTCTAGAATGGACTCTCACTTTTCATAGATCACAAGAGTTTTTAGGCTCAAAATAGGGTATTCAGACCATTACCAAAGTATTTAGACCAATTACAAAGTTTTCATACCAACTATTAGAGTTTTCAGACTTAGGACAGGTGTTCAGACCAATTATAGGGTTTTCGCACCAACTATCAGAGTTTTCAACGTTAGAATAGGGTATTTAGACCAATTATAAAGTATTCAGACCAGCTACCAGGGTATTCAGACCAACTATCAGAATTTTTAGACTCAGAACATAGGATTTTAGGGTAAAAATGCAATAAAGAGAAAAGTACAGGGACTAATCTGAGAAAGTACCATGCTTTGCCCGGTGATTGAAAGGTGAGATTCTCAGTCCTTCATGATGAAATCATTATTGCCGGAGTTCATCAAAGGAGCATGTCACACCCTACCCCACTGTAAAATGTGACATGTCGCCCGTAATATACTTAACAAGTATAATATAATTAAAAATACTTACTAAATATACTACAAGGGACTTAAAACTTTTTTTTTTATTTTTACTCATTCGCAATTTGTAATAACAAGTAAAATGCAGTTGTGACAATGAAACTTAAATAAATTCTTTTAGGTCATTCATGTGCTATAACAGGAAATACTTTATCAATAATAAATTACCTAAATAAATTATAACTTCTAGTAATGCTAAATAAAATAATCGAGTCAACAAAATTCATAAAACAATTACTTTTGCCAAAAACATGAATGGTTCCATAACCCATAAGCCCATAGATAATTTAATTACATATTGGAGTCTTTTACAAATATTACATACATAGCATAATTTAATTACTTTTGCGATATACAACTTTCAACTTACACACTCGTAATCTACATGTCTGCTCAAATATGCAAAGTTGTTCTATTAATATTTAATACATCACACATATTCCAAAAAGAAACTAAACATATGATAGCTACTTCAGTAGCTCACTATTTACACTAGACTTTTAAAGAAATCCCATATTGAGCAGGACTCACTCTCCTGCCTTCTCCTTTCCTTTCCCTGCGATAGTATAGAAAACACTATCGCCAAGCAAATTGCTTAGTGGTGCTATTTTATAAATTGATATGTAAATTCATAACTTTTCAATATTATCAATAATTGTAATTGAAATTCCTAATGAAAATATTTTTCATATACTCAACTTTAAAACCCAATATAGAGTTTTCAAATTAAACACTTTAACAGTAACAGTAGAAATTCCTCACTTAGAATTCAATATTTAAAATTCAATAGATGCCCTGTGTTGAAATAAACAAAATAATATCAATACAGTTTCAAGAAAATATCAATTCAAGAAACTTAGCAATATCCAATTTTGTCTCAGCAATCTAGATAGACTCAATCCGAAGGGTCATCAATGTCTAATGTGCACATCTAGACAAAGCTATTTCAACCTCAGTCTGTGATATAAATACCAACAGAAGAGGGAACAATCTCAACCTCATATACAGGGAACAATCTCAACCTTACGAAGAGGGAACAATCTCAACCTCAATGAAGAGGGAACAATCTCAACCTCATAAAGAGGGAACAATCTCAATCCCAATGAAGAGGGAACAATATCAATCACAGTATCAGTTTCAACTAATGAAGTGATACCGACAGGGTAATAACCATGTCTATTAGCTGTTGTGAGACTATAAATCATTTCATTCATATAAAACATCAAAATCATGTTGGGCAACATTTCATTTCACGAACACTTCTAAAAATATTCAATCACGGCCACCTCTCATACATTTCTTTTTCAATGTATAATTCTTTCTTTTCAAAATCCATAAAATTTCCATTCCAATATTTCCATTTTTTTTTGTTCATAAATAATTTTAAGAAATCAAGAATGAAATCGAATATATTTTGATTTTAATGTAATAAAAATAATAATATTTCACTAACCTGAATTGGAAGGTTCCCCTATCCTTTCTCCTATAAATGCTGATTTATCTTCCAATCCTCTCCTCTCAACAACTATAACATGAAATTAACACTAACATTAATTTACTACACCTTGGACTACACATACTATTATAGAATCACAAATTAGGCATTGAAATGTAATATTCAAGCTTTTCTTTCATTTTCATTTTGCTTGTCCGGGTATTATATGACCTTTATTTAAGTATAAAGACACTTCATGTTCAATACTTAACCTCATCTAATATACATAAAAATAACAACTTAAATTATAGAAGTCAATGGCATGCTTAATTCATTAAATGTTCATGTAATGCTGAATTTCAGCATTGGAGTAGCCTTCACACCATTGACCATATCTGGACTTCCATATCTTATTTTGCTATGAAATTTTTATAGCATAATTCCTAAATCTTAGAGCACTGCTCTATAAAATTTCATAATTTTTGAAATTCATTTGCAGGGTCAAACAACCTAATTATAGAAGCAAAATTCTAATTTTTTCTGATTCTAAGTAGTCTGTATTCTTTAATTAATATCTCCATGCTTAAGTCCATTTGTCCTAAAATTTTTATAGGACCTTCGTCACATCTCAAATTACTCCCAGATAAAATTTTGTGAATTTTGAAGTTCATTTGTCTACTCAAATATGTCAATTATAGAGGCTGAACTTCAAGCAAACTCTCATTGAGCAATCTGTAGTCATTTAGTTACAATCTCGTTTTCTTTTATCCATTTCACTACCCCTTTTTACCACAACCTTCCCAACATCCTAACATAGTTATTTCCAGAATTCCATAATTTTTAGAGCTTATTTACTAATTTAAATAATTCAATCTTTGTGACTGAATTTCCACAAAGCTCAACTTAATAAACTCAAGCAATTCTTTACCTTCTTAATCATTCTCAACTTAGTTTCATCACTAATTCATGCATAAAAACTCTTCTAAAACTTAAATAACATAATTATCTTACATATATTAGAATACTTAAACCACAGATTATTAATCAAATGGCTAAACGAATTCAAGTTAGTTGATTATGCAACTTGACCTCAATTTCATGCTTAACCACCCTTGATCACTTCAAAAATACTTATAATTTCATTTTCCCCATAAAGACAGCAACAAAAAGAAATGATCTCTTAGTATAGTTCGTGAAAATCAAAATCAAAACCATAGAAAAGAAAGAGGAGGTGGAGATAACTAACCTTTCCTTAAGAACCACTTGAAAATTCTTTGAATTTTCCCTTCTTTTGCTTGGTCAACAATGGAGAAGAAGAAGAAGATGGAGTGTGCTACGTTGATGATTGAAGAGAAATTAAATAAAAAAATATCTGCCTTCTAGATGGTTTGGCTCGATCCAAATCGATTCGGTCCAACTCAGTGATTTGCTCAGATTTTTCACTAATTTATAGGTTTTTCAACCGGTTTGTTAATAATAAATTACTCCCATTTCAATATAATTTTCTTCATAATCATATATTTTTAGATGCTAGTACATGTCAATATTTATTATACCAATAATAATTAATTATTGATAATAAGCTCTAGCATCTAATAAAATTTTCTTAATTCCCTTAAACTTTCAATTTGATTTGCAATCACTATAATTATAATTTAATAAATATTAACATCTTCGATATATAGTATTTCTCATTATTTTAGATTTTTCTTTAATTCTGATAACTAAATTTATAATAGAAAAACTAGAATAACAGGAACTAATAAATTGAGGATGTTACAATAATTTAGTAATAGAGGTTAATTTTAAAATGTTCAAATTATTATATATTTATAAACTTAAAAATCATCAATCAAGATAAAGAACAAGGCCAGGGGGGCTTAATTATTAGCTCCTTGCTCAAAAAGAGGAGCTACATACCAAAAAAAGAAATAGGCAGTCAAACATGACTGTTCTAGGTGGGGTAGGCCGCCTTTCTTGTCTCCCCCTAAACTATGCTAAATTTCTTTCGACAGGGCCATCCCAAAAATATTAAGGATTAGAAACTTGAAAAATAAGGAGAAAAGTACCAAAACTATGACAGTTTCACCTTTCTATCACTCTACCAAGTATCATTCAGTTTATAATGCCTTCGATCTTTTCAGTTATTATCAATATAAATATGATTGAACTTAGATTAGATGGTCTAGATTAATATCAGGGAAAGGGTTCCCCTATAACCTATTAAAGTAGTAGCTCAGAAAAAGCATCCCCAACCGTGGGGTGAATGAAATCCCATACATAAATCAGTAGATACAATATACTTCATGTATTATTTTTCTATATTATATAATTAATTAATTTTTAATATATTAGTTAGCTTGATCCCAATTATAGTTTTAATAAATGTTTATATAATAATTATGACATTGTAAATACAATGGATAATTAGAGGTTAAATTAACTCAAAATGTAAAATATGATTTGTTTAATCATTTTAAATAAGTTCAGGAATTAAATTGGCTTAAAAGTGAAATCAGTTCTTTTTAATCATTTTATATAAATTTAAGAACTAAATCAATCCAAAAGGTCAAAATAGGCTTACTTTGTAGTCCCCCATCTTAATTTTGTTTCTTAAAACTGACTCAACTTTGACACTTATAATAGTAAAGTGATTACAGTGGATTTCCATCCATTAAGGAGCTGAAAAAATGACATGGCACATTTAAAATTGACACATCAACAATTTTAAATGACATGGCACATTAGGAAGGTAAATTCTCTCTCTTGCCAGTGTGAAGCTGAAAATTTATCTCTCATATACCTGTTGATTTGGTGAAGCGACTGAGCCTTTTCCAATTCATTGGATTTGACCCGTTAGTTTTCCCTTATCATTTCTTCTTCTTCTCTCTCTTTTGGTTCTGCTCTCACATTTCTATCTTGTTTTTGTCTAGTTTTTCTTTAGATTAGTAGGCAACGAAAAGGCGAGATTTTGATTTAGGTCTAGATAGAGAGTGAAATCCAAGGGTGAAGAAGACGCAAAAGAGGAATAATGTAGCGCTTTAAGAAGAAAAGTGAACAATGGCGGCAAACCCACCAGGTTAGGAATCTTCCTGTCTCTTATCTGAGACCCTTTTTAAGTTGTCCTTTTATGCGTTTGTGGTCCAAGTATAACTTTTTTATTGAGACAGAGGTATGTAAGGCCAATTTTTAGTTATTTAAAAATTATAAATTAGGGTTTCAAAAAAATTGGGGAAAATGACAAATGTTAGTGGGGTATGGAAGATTATGATAAAATATTGTAATTGTATGCAATATATTGAAAAATTTTAAAATAGGGTTTTGATAAAATTGTGGAAAATGTTTTAAAAATGGTTGTAGTTGTAGTAAATGCATGGGATCCCTTATTTAGCAGGAACTAAGGTATTTGGTATTAGTTGGGACTGAGTTGTTTGGCATGGAATAAATGTATGCTGTGAACACATCGATTGTTGTCCAATTTTGTTAGTTTTGCTAGTTATTTGCAATATTTTGCGTTGAATGGCTATATTATGCTACTGAGGTTGTTGGTTTTGAGTTAATGAATTTAAATTATGAATTGATTATTATAATTATAAGTACTTCACATTACTGTCATTAAGTGCCTAATACTTGAACTTTGATTGCATTGTCACAGATGATATTACTAATAATGACCCACTGGATTTTGATATTATAGTGCATTATGGTGGGAAAATGGGTGAGTGGGGATACCATAATGGGGAAGAGCTAGTATTAGGGCATTGTAATGCAGATAGAATGAGTCTAGTTCATATAGATAACCTGCTTTAAATGAATGGTATAGAAGGGTTGCTTAGGTATTATTGGAAGAACCCTCATTTAGATTATCACAATAGGCTTAAGATATTAGAGAAAGACAGTGATACCTATGAAATGGTACTGCATGGGAGTGATGTTAGCATAATTCATATGTATGTGGAACACTTAGCAATAGAGGACATAGCAAATGAGTTTAATAATGTAGGTAGGGGGAAGGTGTTGTAATTGAGGAAATAGTTGAGGAAGCAAATGAAAACACACCAATTAGTGAACCTTAAAGTAGTAAGAAAAAGACTAGGCAAAGACAATCAACTCAAAAATCAAAAGGGGGGGTCGAGTTATGTTTTAATGAACAAACCAACAATTCTGCCCGACATTGACCTAGATTCATTTGATTTAAATAGTGATTTTGAGTTTGTCATTGGAGGATTAGATAATGATGCACCTGTCGAAACATGCAAAATATGCATTCTAGTAGTGTATTAGGGGAGGAGGGGGTTAGGCATGATGGTGCTAGGGAGGAGGGGGTTAGGCAGGAGATAAACAGGAGGGTGATAGGCAAGAAGGGGTTAGGCATGAGGGTGATGATGGGAAATTAAAGGACAATGAATACAATGTGGAAGAGGGAGATGATGACTTTACAATAATGATGGAGCAAAGAAATATGGGTAAATAACCTGAGTTGGGTGGTAGGCCTAAGGGTAGTGGGGTAAGGATGGATGAGGGTAACATAAATGCTTCAATGAGAGTTGATGTGCATGGTTCTGATAAGTCAGAGTATGGTCCATCTGATGAGCTATTAACTGAATCAGATTCTGAAAATGAGGATAGAGTTAGGTACTCAACCTTTAATGCTTCTAGGGATATGGATGACCCTATACTTAAGGTGGGTATATTGTTTAGGAATAGAGAAGAATTTAAGGAGGCTTATAGGAGACATGGTATAAAAAATAGGTTCCAAATTTATTTCTTCAAAAATTATTATGAAAAGGTGTAAGCTAGATGTTTCAACAAGAGATGTGGATGGAAAGTGTTTGCTAGCAAACCTGACCAAAAAGCAAAAAATGACCCAACTTTTCAAATTAAAAGTTTTGCATCTAAACACACATGTGCCAAAGCGTATAGAAATTTTCATCTCATAGCAACTAGATTGAGTAGTATGTACCTAGAGGACTTAGGGCTAACCCAACATGGGAGTTAACACATTTTATAAATAAAGTCAAAAGAGATCATGGGTACACAATTGGGAGGATGAAGGCATAAAGGGCTAGGGAGAAGGCAATGGCAGTGTTGTATGGTGATGAGAGGCAGCAGTATGCTGAGCTCTATGATTATAGGTTGGAGCTCTTAGCTATCAACCCTGGTTCTTCAGTTCATTTTAAGGTAGATGGGGGTGTTTTTAAGGGTGTTTATATCTGCCTGAATGCATTGAAAGTTGCATTTAAGAACTACTGTAGGAGGCTTGTATGTTTAGATGGATGCTGGTTGAAGGGGAATTATGGGGGTCAACTATTGTCTGTTGTGGCAATTGATCCAAATGACTGCATTTTTCCATTAGCTTATGCTGTTGGGAAAAATGAATTAATGGAGACATGGGGTTGGTTTTTAAAGCATTTGAAGGAAGACTTGGAGCTCATAAATGATCATAACTTCTGCTTTATGAGTGACAGACAAAAGGTAATTCTACCTCTGCCTTCAATAAAAATGTTAATTGTTGAAGTTATTTTTTTCATGTTTTCAGACTATCCTTTTATTTCTATTGCTCTAATGTTTTGTGACTGACTTTACTTTAATTTTATTTTGCTGCATTTTTTTCTTTTGTGTGCAAAGGGGTTGGTTAATGTCATTAGTAGAATGTGGCTTGAGGTAGAGCATAGAGTGTGTGTTAGAAACTTGTACACCAATTTTAGAGCACATTTTAAGGGTAAAGAGATGAAAGATCTATTGTAGAATGCAGCAAGGGCAATCTATGATGGTAAATTGAGTGTATATTTAGAAGAGATTGAAAACAAGAGTGTGGAGGCAAGGGATTGGTTGAGAGTCAGACCTTGTGTCAATTGAACTAGGGCTTGCTTTAGGACTAAGGTGAAATATGACATGCTCACAAACAATTTGTGTGAGTCCTTTAATAAATACATCCTTGATGCCAGAGAGTGTGCAATCCTAACCATGTTAGAGATAATTAGGACAAAGTTAATGAAAAAACTACATAGGAAGAGAGAGCAAATGAAGAATCAACAAGGTAGACTTTGTCCTAAGATTCAAAAGAAACTAAATGAGAATAAGGAGTTTTCACATGTCTATGAATCCACATTTAGTGGTGGACCTAGGGTGCAAGTTGTTGGTCTTGATGGGCAATATGTTGTGGATTTAGTTGATAAAACATGTACTTGTAGAAGGTGGGATTTAATTGGCATCCCCTGTGGGCATGCAATTGCCTGCATAGTTGGCAATAATGAGGCATATACTATGGAGACATACATGAAAGTGTATAGTCACTTTTTGAATCCAATTAGTGGTCTTGACATGTGGCCCGAGACAAACCTTGCAGCACCATTTGTACCACCAAGTCCTATTAAGAAAAAGAGAGGTAGAAAGCAAAAGGCGAGGAGAAAGGAAGCTAAAGAAATTGAATTGGCAGCAACTAGAGGTAAAATGAGTAAGAAGGGAAGAGTACATATGAAATGCAGCACTTGTGGAGCAATAGGCCACAACAAGAGATTTCATGCTTCATTGGACCCTCCTTATATGGCAACAAAGGTAATTGATATGAGTCAATGTTTTACATTTCATAAATGGTTGCTTTGTCTTTTATTTTTCTTAAATATAACTAATTTGTCAATGTTTTTAATTTGTAGAAAATAAGTCAAGGAAATGACTCTATACCTACAGCGAAGAAAGCTACACAATTTGCTGCAACTTTTGCATCTGTTGCTGCTACTTCTACAGCTAAGGGAACCAGTTCCCAGCATACTCAACATTCTAGCAAAGGAGTGAGAGTGCAATGGTTTATGCATGTAGGACAATCTTGCTTGTGTTTTTTAATTTTGTAATTACAATTGACCATTGATGTGAGGGCTTATGTTTTTGTTGTTTTTATACATGTAGAGAAGTAGCCAATCATTTCCAAATCCAGATACAATTGGTACACAATAGTTGCGTGACAAGTAGCCAAAGTGTGTCTGAACCTCAAGTTAGAAGGGAGAAACAACCAATGATGAGGAAAAGGAAAGTTATAAAGCATAACTAAAACATTATTGTGGATTTTATTTTTTTTGTCAACGTTTTCTAACACTCAGGCCATACAAAACCCATAATGTAAATAGTTTATAGGGGGTGTCTTTCGATTTTGATTCATTGTACAATTATTCTTTTGTGCTTCAGAATTGAAACAAGCAATGTATGCAATTTGTTTCATTTTGAATTGTAACACCCATTGTCTAGTCCAGTAGGACTAGACAATGATGTCACATTCTGTACTAGAAACACAAGTTGATTTGCTTATTTATTTACTATGATTTTAAATTAAGAAAACATTTAATTAAAGAAAAGAATATAACTCATAATACATTAGAAAATTTAGTAATAACTATTTTTTTCTCTTATAACATTGATCACTATTTAACCACCATACAAAGATATCTGTATTTAAAATATTAGTTCTTCTTAAGACTTTCAATAATAAAAGTTAAATAATCAAATTGAATTATAAAATAGTCTATCAATTAAAACGCAAGATAAGTTTAGTATTAAGTGTTAATTCCCCAACCACTACTTACACTCTTAACAAATAATATTTATACTATATGTCAAGTTTTATAATACTTATACTTAAATGTCTGAAACACGTCCTCCTCCTCTGATGCTGGATTACTGGATCACTTTAGTTTGTATTATCTTCAACCTGCGCATGAGAAAACTCATCGCTGTGAGTATAAAATTCAGTGGTATTATTTATAATTTAAATCAAATAATAAATTTTAAAAATATAAATTTTGAAGAGATTTCCCTTATTATAAACATTTATATACAAACATTAATAATCAATTTTATCATTGTATTAAATAGTTATCTTTAACTGAATATTTAAAA
>CANUEX010030231.1:0-13420 GCA_948099535.1 Jatropha multifida | reverse complement strand
GATTATGTAAATGTATAAGATAAAATGATTTAGCATTCTTTGTAATTGTACAGTAGTAGAAAATCCACAGTTATGTTAAGATTTATGATTGTAATAATAATGTTAAGTGTATGTAAGACTTTATGGGAATGATTGAGTTGAATAAAATAAGGCCCTGTGATAGTTTGAGTCATTAAAAATATAATGGGCCAACTTGTAGAATATTTTCACGTAATTATGGTGTTGAAATCAGAGATTAGGCTTACTACGGGCCTCGGGGGCCTTAAGCTTACCCAGGTCCTAGTGCCGGTCTGGCCCACGGTTTTGAGTCATGACATTAGTGGAGTGCTTAATGTGAGGTTGCATGTTAGAACATGTGTCTTTTAATTGGAGAAAAGACATAACACATAGCACTCAAGTAAATAGAAAGTGCACACCTGGATAGTAATTCTAGTACAACTGTTGCTGGCTGTGGCGAGATGTCCTGCCAGATGATATGCTGGATAGCCTTTTCGAGTATGCAGTGCCCATTCTTCATGCAATCCACTCTCTTTTGTATGACATGTCTCCTCCATCTCATCACTCTCATTTAATATACCATGACATCAACTCATGCATATTGCCTAAAATTTCAAATTAGCATGTTAGCGTTAGAAATATAAAAATAAAAAGAATTAAATCCTAACTAATGGCTAGAAGAAAAAGTAAAATAAAATAATGAAAAGAATGAAAAATACAATACTATTAATCTTAAATAAATATTGCGAAGTAAAATTGATGGAAATAAACCAATTAATAGACGACAACTGCATTATATATATATATATTTATTATCATCATTTATTTATATATTATATATTTTTTATTTGTTTAGGTTGCCTCCCAATGAGCGCTAATTTGCTGTCATTAGCTTGACCTCTTTCCTGGTGATTATTGAAGCAAATCTATTAATGAGAAATTGTCTCCTTGAAGTTTTTCTGGAATATGGTAGGGTTTCAATCTTTGCCTATTGACTTTGAAATTTTCAGTATTCTCGCTCTATACTTTAATGGCTCTGTGAGGAAATACTCGCACTACTCGAAAAGGACCAGACCATCGCGATTTCAATTTGCCCAAAAAAAGTCATAAATGCGAGTTGAACAATAGCACCTGGTCTCCTTCTTTAAAATCTTTTCTCTATATGTGCTTATCATGCTAGGCTTTCATCCTTTCTTTATAAATCATTTTCATATGAGCCCGTCTCAGTTCTTCCATTTTGTTCAATTGTAGAAATCTCTTTCTACCTGCTACCTTCATGTCAAAATTCAGAGTTTTTATTGCCCAGTAGGCCTTGTGCTCTAGCTCAAAAGGTAAATGACAAGGTTCTCCAAAAATAAGTCTGAAAGGAGATATTCCAATCGGAGTTTCACAGGTTGTCCTGTAAGCCTAAAGAGCATCATCTAGTTTTAAAGCCCAATCTTTTCTTCCAACATTTACTGTCTTCTACAAGATACTCTTAATTTCTCGATTTGGTATCTCTACTTGTCCACTAGTTTGCGAATGGTAAGGTGTTGCTATTTTATGGGTGACCCCATATTTCTTTAGAAGTATCTCCAGTGATTGGTTACAGAAATGGGTTCCTCCATCGATGATGAGAACTTTCAGTACTCTATATCTGGTGAGTATAAATTTTTTCAAGAATTTTATCACCATTCTCATATGATTGGTCGATTTGGCAATTGCTTCTACCCATTTAGAAACATAGTCAACTGCCAATAAAATGTACTGGTTTGAGTAAGACGTCGGGAAGGGTCCCATGAAATCTATGCCCCATACATCGAATATTTCGAATTTCAAAATCCCATGAAGAGGCATTTCGTCTCTTCTAGATATGTTTCCCATCCTCTGGTGCCTACCATAAGAGATAACAAAATTCCTTGCATCTTTGAAGAGTGTAGGCTAGAAAAATCTTGCTTGCAATACTTTAGCAGCCGTCTTAGCCATTCCAAAGTGACCTCCATAAGGCAAAGAATGACAGTGAAATAATATTGCTTGGACTTCCTTTTCCAGTAAACACCTTCTCATTACTCCATCTCTACATTTCTTATACAATAATGGTTCCTCCTAATAATAATTTCTTACCTCGATAAAGAACTTCTCCTTCTGCTTATAGCTTAGATCGGGTGGAATAATCTTGCACACAAGGTAATTAATAAAATTTGTAAACCATGGTACCTTGTTATTGTGCACAATGAACATTTTCTCTCTAGGAAATGAGTCATTGATTGGAAAATTCATGTTCTCACCAATGTCATCTTCTTGCTTGACTCTAGATAGATGATCAACTACTACATTCTCTGCTCCTTTCTTGTCCTTAATCTCATAGTCAAATTTGTTGTAGAAGTAGTACCCATCGGATCAATCTCGGCTTTGCATCTTTCTTTGCTATTAGGTATCTAATAGTTGCATGATCCGTGTAAATTGTCACTTTTGATCTGAACAAATAATCTCTGAAATTGTTCAATGCCCATACTACAGCTAGAAACTCTTTTTCTGTGGTTATGTAATTCATCTGTGCTCCATCAAGAGTTCTATTAACATAGTAAACAACATATGGCTTCTTGTCTTTCCTTTGTCCGAGTACAACTTCAACTACATAATCACTTGCATGACACATAATCTCGAAAGGGAGACTCCAATCTGGTGGTTAAATAATTGGCGCCGACATTAAAGATTCTTTCAACCTATAAAAAGATTCTAAACAATCCTTGTCAAAAATGAATGGAGCATCTTTAGCTAAAAGGCTACACAAAGGTTTAGAAATTTTGGAAAAATCTTTTATAAACCGTCGGTAAAATCCTGCATGACCTAGAAAGCTTCGAATCCCTTTACTGAGGACGATGGAAACATTTTTTCAATGATTTCCACTTTTGCCTTATTAAGCTCAATTCCTTTCTCAGAGATAATGTGTCCAAGAACTACTCCTTGCACCATAAAGTGACACTTTTCCCAATTCAAGACAAGATTTACCTCTTCAAAACGTTTTAGGACTTCTGACAGGTTAATCAAACAATTATCAAAAGAAGTTCCATACATAGAAAAATCATCCATAAATACCTCCATGATCTCTCTGACAAAATAAAAAAAGATAGCGGTCATGCATCTTTGAAATGTAGCAAGGGCATTACAGAGTCCAAAGAGCATATGTCTAAAAGCCAATGTGCCATATGGACAAGTAAGTTTGGTCTTTTCTTGGTCTAATGGATGAATGTAAATTTGATAGAAACTAGAAAAACCATCAAGATAGTAAAGATATGAGTGACCAACTAATCTTTCTAAGATTTGATCAATGTATGGCAATGGGAAATGGTCCTTACATGTGGTGCTATTCAATTTCCTGTAGTCAATACACATATGTCATCTTGTAACTGTCCTAGTTGTTAGAGTTTCATCATTAAGTACTACATGGATTGAACTAACCCATGGACTCTTTGATATAGGATATATTATGCCCACGTCTAGCAACTTGGTTATTTCTTTCTTGACTAGTTCTTTCATATTAGGATTTAATTTTTATTGAGGTTTAATTGAAGATTTAAATCCTTCCTCCATTAGTATCCTAAGTGTGCATATGGAAGGGTTTATGCCCTTCAAGTCATGTATATTGTATCTTAATATCTTCTTGTGCTTCCTAAGCAGATTCAATAAAATTTCTTCTTGATTAGCATCTAAGAAGAATTTATAATTATAAGATATGTAGAGTTTTGGCCAAAAATTGCATACCTTAATCTAGGAGGTAAAGGTTTAAGTTCTACCTGCGGTGCTTCCTCCTTCTCATCAAACTGGTTTGGATCAAGTTGCTTTTCGTCTTTGCTCTGGGAACTTCTTGGTATAAAGCTTTGTACTTGTTCTTCCATCCAGCAGGTCGGTGAGTGTTTCTTTAACAAATAATTCTATCACTACTTCATCTATCACATCGACTCGCATGCATTTAGAAAATCTAGCTAGTTGTTTCATCATTTCAAACAAATTGAAAACAATTTCTTCATTGCCAACCTTCAATGTAAGCTTTCCTTCTTTCACGTTAATTAGTGCTCCAACTATGGCTAGTAAGGGTTGACCAAGAATGATCAGAATGTGTATATCTTCATCCATTTCTAGCACCACAAAGTCTACTAGAATATAGAACTTTCCAACCTTAATCGACACATCTTCGACTACTCCGACCGCATATTTGACTTATCGATCGACGAGTTATAAAATCAACTTGGTAGGTTTCAGTTCTCCAATATTTAGCCTCTAAAAAATAGATAAAGGCATAAGACTCACACTTGCCCCAAGATCACATAGAGCCTTGTTAATCTTCATCACTCCTACTTCACATGGTATGAAAAACTACCGGGATCTTTCAACTTTAGTGGTAGTTTATTTAAAATTACAGCAATACAATCTTCAGTGAGTGCTTCTATTATGAATTCTCTCAATTTTCTCTTCTTCATTAATATCTTCTTTAAGAACTCTGCGTATGATGGCATTTGAGTGACAACATCCGTAAAAGGGATATTGACATATAACTGCTTAAGCATCTCTAAAAATTTGCCAAATTGCTTATCAAGATTCACTTGCCTTAATATTTGGGGAAATGGAATTGGGGGTTCAAAAGCTTTCATCCTCCTTTGTATGTCTTCTTCTCTCAGTCTCTTCAATTCTTCTTCTTTTTTTTTCTTTTCCTCTGTAGGCTCAAATTCTTCTTCCAAGTTTATTGGTTCTTTCTCGGCTAGTTGTTCCTCTTGTTGTCTCAGTTTTAGTTCTTCTAAAGCTTTCCCACTTCTCAGAGCCATTGCATTGCATTGCTCTTTTAAATTTGGAGTTGGTTGAATCGAAAGCTTCCTATAAGCTTTAGAATTTGAAGAGCTAGCTTGTTGCATCATTTGATGCTCCATCATCATTTAATAAGTTGTGAGTTGATCGACTTTCTCATTCAATTCCCTGATAAGCTTGTCTTTCGCATCAGCTCTTTGCTTTTGATTTTGTAGAAAACTTTCAAACATTGCCTCAAGATTGGATGTTGGATTTGGACAAGGCTGTGGTTGTGGATTCTGAAAGGGTTGAGGAATATTTAGCTTTTGGAATCCAAGTGGTGGTGGTCTCGAATTGTTATTTAAGGTAGGTCTAGGAGTTGGGTTTTGTTGGTTGACCATGAAAAATTTAGATGATTTCTCCACACGGGTGTGTAGGTATTTGAGAATGGGTTACCTCGAGGTCTAGGCTGCTAATTATTCTGAATATAATTGTCTTATTTCACTATATACTCATTTGTTCCATACTGACACTTCATACCTGTATGACCAACATTTTCACAAACTTCACATCCCATTGACAGAGTTGTTACTGCGTTCACACTCAAAGTTGTCCAATTTCTTAGCAAGTGCATCAAACTTGGCAGACAAAAGCATCAATCCATCTATGTCTACTAGTCTTGCTACCTTCTTTATTGTACTTCTATCTTCATTCCACCGATAGCTACTAGCTGTCATTTCTTCCAATAATCCATAAGCTTCAGAGATTCTTTTCTTTAAAAATGATTCAACTGCAGTAGTGTCTAGTGCACTTTGAGTTGTTGATGTTGCTCCATCATCATATAATTGTTGTACCAAAGATGATTTCTCAAATCCATGATGTGGACATTAGCGTTGAAGGTCTTTCAATCTCTCTCAAGCTTCATACAATGTCTCATCTTCCTTCATTCAAAAATTAGAAATTTCTTTCCTCAGCCTTGTAGTCTTACTAGGTGGGAAATATTTTTGAAGAAAAGCACGACTCGATTCATCCCAGTTGATGAATGATCCAACAGGCGTTGAGTGTAACCAAACTTTTGCTTTATCCCGCAATGAAAAAGAAAATAGCCTCAATTGAATTGTTTCTTCTGATCTGCCATTTATTTTCAGCATATCACAAATCTCCAAAAATGTGGCGGGTGAACATTGGGATCTTCATCTGGTTGTCCTGCAAACTGCAACTGCTACACTACAGAAAAAGACGGTTTGATCTCAAAATTGTTGGTTGCTACTGGCAGTCCTACGACAGCTGGTTACACTCCTTCGGGATTAGGAACGTTCCAATCCCATAAAATTCTTTCTTCAGCTATCTTGTTCAGATGTTGTTCTTGATTTTCGATCTCGACTCTAACTTGGTTCAGTTCAGGAATCTCTTGCCGATATGCTGGTTCGACTCTTTTCAAAATTGTATTTGCACTTCTGTGTCTTCTTAATATAAGGCTTCGCCTTCCTCTCTGATACCTCAGATTCTCTCTTCTCAAAGCGCGAACTGTTCTTTCAATTTCTAAATTAAGAGGTATCAATTCTGCATTTCTTGATCTTAGTATAAAGATTTATTTTAAAAAAAATTATTTAATTAAAAGAATTAATACTTAAATTAAAAAAAATAAAATAAAATAATTACACCAAAATAATTAAAGAAAAGAAAAGAAAAAGGAAAAAATAAAGAAATAAATATTGTATATATTTTCAAAAATGAAATTAATCAATTAGGTAAAAGAAATTAAAAAGATTTAGAAAAAGAAAAAGAAAAGGAAATAAAATAAAATAAAAAATTTTAAAATAATTAAATTAAATAACTAAAAAGAAATAAAAAGAAAAATTAAATAAGTCAATTATTAAAAGAAACAAGAAATAAAATAAGATTCAGAATTGAATTTAGAAAGAAAAAGAAAATAAAGAAACAGAAACTAATGAATAAAAAGAAATATCAAATTATTATAAAAAAAAATTTTTTGTCTTGTTTTGGAAATGAGACAACATTAAGACGTCCTTAACCTAAACGAAAATTAATTTTTTTTTAAATTTATTTATTAAATTTTTTATGAAAACGAATTAAAAGAAAAAATTTCTAATTAATTGTCTCACAATTAAATTAATATCTATCCTACCACTAATTCTCGACAACGACGCTAAAAATTTGTTCCAATTTCTAATAACTCAATCAGTGCATTCACGCTCTGCAAGTATACGGGTCGTACAAATAGTTCATCATCCCACAGAAATTGAGGAATAGACTATTAATCTGTTATACTCAACAATTATTAGGAATATTGAAATTAAATAGAGTTTGAATTAACTAAGTTGCAATTAAATTAACTAAATTCAAATTAAAATAAGCCAGTGGAGATAAAAATAAATTCAACAAATAATTATTGAGATGGTCTAATTATGTGGTCTCTATTAATTCTTAGGTGCAAACTCTGAATAATTGTTTTATTGTGTCTACGCTCCTCTTTTGAGTTTAAATGGACCGCTATAACCATATGACATCTACTTTTGTAGTCTAACATGGTTAAAACATTATGTCAATTTCTGAAGGAGAACTAACCTAAAGTATCTAGATTCTTCTTTCAAGTTTAAATGGACTATTGAAATTATGCATTCCTACTTTCGTAGCCTAACACAATTATAATTTATTAAGCTGATGTTAATTATTTTATCCTTAGAGAACCTAGCCTATTTCTAGGTGTAAAAAAAATTCTAGGTTTAATATGTGAGATCAGATCTAGTTTGTCACCCTTTCGGTTTGTTCAAACAGATTTAACATCATGCAAATATGGAATCCTGACATATTCATAGCCATTAAGTTCAATATACTAAATCAGGAATTAAACATTCAATATAAATTAAATTATTCAAAGTTGCATTTTTAAATTAATAGATAAATCTCATAACTAGATCTAAATATTTAGCCTAGCATTATTACAAATAAATCAACACGATTAAAATACACAAAAGGAGTAAAGGACATAAATAATAAACTTTGGGGTTTATTTGATTGGTTGCTCACCAAACTCCACGCCCTAAGCTTGACTAATGGCTCCTTTCATTCTGCATTGCAATCATACTACCTAAACCTATTGATTCTCTCTCTTATATTTGCTGAGTTTGTGATTGGCCATTTATTCCTTTTCTTTCTTCCTTGCGGCAACAAGTGCCAAAGAATTCTCAAAGTGTGCAAAGAATCCAACCCTTGAAACTTCTTTCTTTCTTCCTTATATAGACTTTCCTTTTTAGCTTCTTATTGGTCCACATCACCAACTCTTTAATTTGCACAACTTGCATATGCAAAAGTTGTCTCCAACGCCCATGTCAAGAGAAAGAAGTAATAAAATAATGAAAGGGGAGATGCATCTAAACTAGGTGCATTGTTTCTTCCAAAACGCTGTAGTTTAGTCTAAGTAATCTATCAGAAGGTCATTTCATAGGTTATTTTGTCTTGGTTCAGGTTCTTCCACATAGCTTCATTGATTGACTTTTATTAGTCCATACCATACTCAACAACTTGCACAACTTGAGTCCGCTAAGCTGCCCTCCACCATGCAAAAAGTGAATAAAAAATGTTAAAGGTGACTGCTCACAAGGCTGGATACAATGCTCCTATTAAAATTGCAGCGTTTCAGTCCAAACGATTTGTCAAGAGGTTGTCTCGCAACTCACTTTGTGCTTGAAATTCAGCTGTCCACGTTGATCAATTTTTCTACATTCTTTCTCTTAGATTTTTGAACATTGGTCTTGGGCTCTTTTGGCTTTCTAGGAGTATTACTCGGGCTTCATCATCAACAAGGCTTCAATAGCGCTCTTTGCTTTGGTTTGATTCTAAATGGGTCATATTTGGTCCATTGTTGCTAAAAATAGTAAATGTTGGTGTAGTTCATGTGTAAATCTAATAAAGAGATAAAATTGTACAAAATGGGATTAAATTCTTATTTTAATATTCAAATAAAAGCTAAATTTAATTAAAATAAGTGGTAAAATATATACATATTTTGTTTTTATCACCACCCCATATTAACCAAAACATGGTCCAAGCTGCCTGATAATGGGAGGTGGAAGAACCATGGCACCACATAAACTGAGCTCTAGAAAAATCTAAGTCTAGCAAACCCAGAATATTTGACCAATCACGAAATTTAGCACAATGTGCAACAACATGAAGACCAGTACTAGTAGTTTCCTCTAGATGCATAAAATATTAAAATCACTTGCCAACGCCCTTGGCAACTAGATATCCATACCAAGAGAAAGAGGGGAATCAAACATAGCCTAACGATATTGTTCAATGGGGCTATCATAAATTGCAATAAAAATCCACTTTTGAGCCAAAGAATTTGTTATATGATAATGAATAAATTGCAATTTACTATACAACACCGATAAGTCCCCAATGCTAGAGTTCCAAAACATCTAGATACCCCCACTAAAACCCATAGCCTCTACTTGAATCCAATTTCAAAACCCAAATTTAGAGAGATAACATCAGCCTTGGGGCTAGAAATTTCAGTTTCAACCAGCACCAAAATCACAGGCTTAAAACGCTATGGAATTGGTTGGCTGTTGCTAGAGACTTTTCTACATGTAGAATTAGTTGAGATACACAGTCCGGATAAGAAATATAGCGGCGGACAAGTGATGCAGATTATGGATGGTAGCATTCGGTAGTTGGCACCATGACGCCTCGTGCAGTATGCGCCCTCAAACACAGTTGGAAGAGGCATGTCAAGCAACATGAATAGATGCGAAGATGCAAGTTATCTAGAAACCTCAATGTGAATGCATTGCTTGCCTACGAGAACAGGGCAAGATGTGTCAATGGAAGTGAAGATGTGATGATAAGGACTTGGCCAATGCATCGGCTTAGGCGGGTATCACAGATGGCAAAGTAGAAACTAAGTCATGTGTTAGTTTGTTAGTGAAATTTTGATATAGACCCCTATGGAAGCAGGCACATTATAAATTGAGATACAACATGGTTAAGGCTATCACTGTGGGCTAAGAGTGGCCAAGCAGAGACTACTGATCTTCGATAAATGGATTACAGTGAGAGACATCACTTGAGTTTAAGCATCACAGATGGATAGTCAGTGTCTATACGATGGCACAGAGAATAAGAGAGTTTAAAGCAAGCTGAAGCGACTGCATATAGTCAACTCAGAGCAGGGGATGCCTGTGCTTGGAATTGACTCGAGTAAGTAGCTTAATGCGCATAGAGGCGCTCAGTAAGAAGCAGTTGGGTGTGAATCCACCCTAGATGCAGAGATGATCACTTCGGGTTATGGTTGCCTATGTGAGGCGAGAATATGGAAAATTGTCAAAATTGTGAGCAGAACTTATGAGGCATGTTAGAGATCGCTTGTTCAACATACGATGAGATTCGTTTATGCCCTTTTGAGATAGAGGGGTGCAGAACACCGAATGAGTCGGTTGTTGATATGTGATTATTGTGGAGAGAGCTTGCCAAATGAGTTGGAAGCTGCTCACAAGTGCTTTGTTGAGATGAGTTGATGCTCGGCGGAAGGAGTGCCAGACTGCAGCTGGTACTTCAGGCCGTGGGCAATGTGAAATAAGAATTAAGCTCGGCAGAAGGAATATCAGGCTGCTGCTGATATTTCAGGCCGTGGGCAATGAGAAATAAGAGTTAAGCTAGGCGAAAGGAATATCAGGCTGCTGCTGATATTTCAGGCCGTGGGCAACGAGAAATAAGAGTTAAGCTCGGCGGAAGGAATATCAGGCTATTGCTGATATTTCAGGCCGTGGGCAACGAGAAATAAGAGTTAAGCTCGACGGAAGGAATATCAGGCTACATCTTATATTTCAGGCCATGGGCGATATGAGATAAAATGAGAACTTAATAGATTGCCTCGGATGAGCCGAGAAACTTGTGTTTCATTATTATGTGCAGGGCCACTCGGTCAAGAGTAGCATGTGAGACAGTTCCCCGCCGAAGCATATGAGTAAAAGGAGATGACAAAAGAAGTCATTCCTAGAATGTTTATAGGAAGCGAAGAAGGCTTAAGACAGAACCAAAATGGCTTGAGGTGTCACAAGCAAAATAATGTTTTCCTATATGATTTCCATGGAATGCTATAGGCCCTAGCAAGTTAAACTCGTATAGAGGGGGTAATAGCCATGGAAATAAAATTATTTTTAAATACATTGCTTGTGAACCAATATAGCATGAGGCAGCCAAAGCATAAATCGAGACAGAGCTGTGACAAGCGAGGTGATAAAAGATGTGAGGAGAACATAAACATTGAAATAGAAATCGAGATAAGTACTCTATTTTATGCACATGCGTAAGACAATTATATCTATAAGTGGTATCACTCCTTACCCTAATGTGTTCTTTCATTTTGATTATTATTGTTATTAATATTGTGTGCAACGATTGTGCATGAAGCAAAGGCTGAACAATTATTATATTACATATATACTTCTACCATGTGACTACTTTGGGTTTTTTTTTTTGGCTGTATTTTGCGAGGTACATATAACATGCTATGAAGTAGCACAAGCATATAGACACTCAAACAATGACAGGCGCTTGGATGCAAATGACCATGATGCAGTAGCAAGCAGTTCACGAAGGGACAACCACATCATAAGCGAAATGTGGGTCAGACAACAAGCGGTGCAAAGGAGAGATGTCAAGAGCACTCCAAGCACACTACCATAATCGATGAGGACATCGATTGTTTGAGTGGGGGAATCCTACCTTGCTAAAAGAGGAAAGAATGGTATAAATAGAGAGTAAAGATGATAATATAAGTATCATCCTCTATGAAGAAGGTTGGGGGAATGTAGACAATGATAATATGGAATAGATAAGAGAAGAGATGCTGAAGAATGATCCTTAATGTAGAGATAAAAGTGAAGGGATGGAACATTGGTGACATGAATCCAGAGTGGAAGCATGTGGTTCCTAAAAAGAGAATCAAGAAGAAGAGCAGAATAAAGAAGAAGAAAAGTATTGCAAAAACACAAATAAATTTTTGCATTTAGTTATTTCACAAGACAGCGTAACGAGCAGAGGCATAGAACCATTCACTTAAAGAGTAGATAGCAATGAGGATTGTAGAGGAGAAGCACAGAGTTGGTGCAGCACAATCGATGAGGTCATCAATCGTTTGAGTGGGGAAGAATGTAGGGGTGTGAGTCCAGCATCCCTACCCATGGTGCATTACCATGGCAACCCTATGGACAAAGCAAGGCTATTGGAGAATGGAATAGCATGTTGGATGGCATGGGTGCCGAGAATATGAGAGGGGAGACCCAGCGTAATGCTCTCCGCCGCCCCGGGGCTGGGATGACGACCTGAGCCCTAATGAGCTATGATGCGGGCATCATGCCTTATCAAGAGGGGCTGATGTCTCCATAGGGAAGGAGCTCTATGGACACTATAGGGCCACGAGCCTATAGTGCGCGTCTCTCCGAAGGGTGAGGTTTCTGTATGGGCAGACTATGCCTCCCGGGATGCCCGAAAGGCCTTAGGCCATACACGGAGGTGCGAGACCCTTATATTTATACTTGGCAGATGTGCCCTAAGGTTGGATACGATGCTAAGACCCTCAGAGTATGCATGGCTGGCCTAGATTATGAGTTAAGTCTAGGCACCACACGGGCACCAGGAGCTGCGAGGATATGGCCTCGTGACATTTGGTATCAGAGCCAATTTGTTTGGCTGTTTCTAGAGATGGTTGAATGTTGCTAGAGACTTTTCTACATGTAGAATTGGTTGAGATACACAGTTCGGATAAGAAATATAGCGGCAGATAAGTGATGCAGATTATGGATGGTAGCATTCGGTAGTTGGCACCATGACGCCTCGTGCAATATGTGCCTCAAACACAGTTGGAAGAGGCATGTTAAGCAATATGAACAGATGCAAAGATGCAAGTTATCTAGAAACCTCAATGTGAATGCATTGCTTGCCTACGAGAACAAAGGAAAAATGTGACGGCGAAAGTGAAGATGCGATGATAAGGACTTGGCCAATGCATCGGCTTAGGCGGGTATCGTAGATGGTAAAGCAGAAACTAAGTCATGTGTTAGCTTGTTTGTGAAATTTTGATATAGACCCCTATGGAAGCAGGCACATTATAAATTGAGATACAACATTGTTAAGACTAACACTATGGGCTAAGAGCGGCCAAGCTGAGACGACCGATCTTCGATAAATGGATTACAGTGAGAGACATCACTTGAGTTTAAGCATCACAGATGGATAGTCGGTGTCTACACGATGTCATAGAAAATAAGAGAGTTTAAAGCAAGTTGAAGCGACTGCATATAGTCAACTCGGAGCAGGGGATGCCTGTGCTTGGAATTGACTCGAGTAAGCAGCTCAATGCGCATAGAGGCGCTCGGTAAGAAGCAGTTGGGTGTGAATCCACCCTAGATGCAGAGATTATCACTTCGGGTTATGGTTGCCTATGTGAGGCGAGAATATGGAAAATTGTCAGAATTGTGAGCAGAACTTTTGAGGCATGCTAGAGATTGCTTGTTCAACATACGATGAGATTCGTTTATGCCCTTTTGAGATAGAGGGGTGCAGAACACCGAATGAGTCGGTTGTTGATATGTGATTGTTGTGGAGAGAGCTTGCCAAATGAGTTGGAAGC
>CANUEX010030225.1:0-11110 GCA_948099535.1 Jatropha multifida | reverse complement strand
ACTGAGTTAGACTATTTAAATTCGGTTTTCGATTCGGTTCGCGGTATAAAATATTATTTTTGGCCAATTCTCATTGGTGAAAATTTATAATTAAATTTTAAATAAAAATTCTTTTAAAAATAAATTAATGGGTTATTTCATTTTTCAACAGAATTTGATGTAGAAAATTCATTCTCTAACATTTATGAACATTAAATGCTCACCTATGCTTTTGTCTACCACTATCTTGAGAATTTTTCACACTAAAAGCTTCACAGAGGATTAAAATAAGAATAAGATAGACTTTTCACGTTGAAATGGTTTTTAAAATTACCCAATTAGATAAAATTTTTTGTATAAAAAAAGCACAAAATAAAAAGTTTTCCAATATGAAAAGAATGGAGAGAGCATTTTTTTAATTACATATTTTATTTTACACCATCTATATTTTAAGAATGAAAAAAGTCTTAATTGTAGTAATCCAAAATAATATAGTCGAATTATTAATTCATCTAAAAATAATAATACATAATTTCTTAATTATTTTAATTGGAGATGTTTAAATATCATATTTTTAAATATATAAATGTGACATCACTATATGTGAATATAATTTAATATTCAAAAGACATTTATTTTTTTTATTAATTATTTTTAAAAAATGGAAATACTTTTTTATTTACAATTCTATCCTTGACTGCAATTGAGTAGTCCGTTATTATTATAAAAGACCGAAATAAGGGCAATTGGCAAAAAAAAAACTCAAAATAGAGTGAAATTATAAAAACCTATAAGATTCCGGATATTCTAATATTTTGGACTTTTAATTTTTTTTTTTAGCTTATTAGAGTTAACCTGAATTCATTTAAAAAAGTTAATAAATTAATTATATAAAGTAAATTTGAACTGGAGTGCATCAAAGTTAAACTCAAATAGGCTTGAATTGATTATAAGCTTAATTATATACGAAATATAATATAATTGTATGAAATGATTGAAAAAATCTACTTTTTATCAAGAATAAAATTGAAAGTCTTCCAATATTTTCTTATTTCTTTTTTTTTAAATTAGTATTTCTTATTTCTATCCTAAATAATATTGAGAATAACATGTTGATCCATTTGTTGCTTGGATCTAATTGACCTCTTCAAATAAAGCTTTTGGCTTTATTTGGTTTGTGCTGTTTTGGCTTTTATTATTATTATTATTATTTTTTTTTTTATTTCGTGGGTTCGTTAACATTTCCCAGCTCAAGAAATGTTTAGATGTGCTGGCATATTTCGTTTGAGCATGTACTTCAGAATTTAGTTATATGGTTTTTGTGAGTCTTTCGTTTATGGTGTTATTGGTGTATTTGAACTGGGGTTAATATTTTCATCAGGTTTTTTTTTTAAATTATTCAATTTGGGTTGGGTGTACTACGGAATCTATTGACTCCGAACAGCGCTTGAAAATTATTCTTATTCTTTTTCTTTTTCTGATATATCTAATGTTGACAATTTTTGGTGATTCGGGAAATGACCTTAAGGTTAGGTTATGCAACGGCAAAAGGTTTGGTCCACTCACTCCATTACTATCCAAGACCTAAAATTTCAATTATTCCAAGTTGCCTGCAATCTGAGATTGGAATTTGGGATCATAAAGTGGCAATTAAGTCAATCTGCCCCAGAATTTCAACCTTCCCAAAGTCGTGGAATCACTAATACGGTATTCTTCACAACCATAAAAATCACGAACTTCCACAACTATCCTTTTTGTTTCTGATCGGCATTTCATACTCTTAATCTCATACTAAATTCAAATTTACAGATTTTATTAATTTAATGTTGGGAAACCTACCCTGCTTTTACGTTAATCTACATCTAATTGTAAATATCTATGTCTTGATATGCATTACTATTTCTTCCTTGGATTTCTGAAACAAACTATATATATATATATATCTTTCTATTTGAAGATCAACTTAACAAAAAATAAAAAATAAAACTTTTGATTACACACTATTTCTTATTTGAATTAGATGATAAAGAAATAATTTTTATGCATCATCTATATTTGGTTTGTAATTTCCCATGAACTTGTTATACACGACAAATATAGATGACTTCTAGTCAACAATAATATATCAATTTAGAAATAAGTTGTATTGACAAACTTAATTGTTAGTAGAAGATTTATATCCGTAAATCAATATCTCAAATCTCCGACTGAATAAATTAAAAAGAGAAATTAATTATTTAGTCCCTTAAATATAATGAAATTATCTAAGTAATCCCTTCGTTTTGAAAAAATATTCAGCGCGTCACTAACATTTACATCCGTCATTCTAAACAGTCCCTCCACCCAATTTTCACCTTTTCTTCCATTAGGTGACATGTAACGGATGAAAACACCCTTTGACCATATGAAAGTGATAGATCATTCTCTCTCTCTTTGCCATCTCGCCTGCACCGCCTCCTCTAGCATCGGCTTCTCTGCCATCACTATCCTCACCCCTGCCATCTTCACCATTTTCAAACTCTTTTCCCAACCTCCCCACACAAACCCCCTCGTCTCCACCTCCAAACCTCTACTCTCTTACTTACCTCCCTCGTGCCACTTAGTGTCGATTCCATTCTTACAAGCTCATCCTATGCCTTAGCTCAACGGACCATGCTGACATGGGGCTCCAGCTTGTCCACGTGGATGCATTGCGGACTTGAGGAGATCCCGAATACAGTGATGGCTCTGTTTATTGGCTTATTGTGCACGAACTCATTACGCGCTTTTGGTATATAAAGGTCAAATCAGAGTAGAATTGTAAAAAAAAGAAAAGTTAAATTCAGAGTAAAAATTGACATAAATATCAAATTAAAATAAAATTGCAACAAAATTAGATTTATAGTGCCATGTGTATAAACTACGTACCTTTATTGAGCTTTGCTCTCCACTTTACTAGAGAAAAAAAAAAAAGAATCAGCCCCAGCTAACTGATTGACCTGGAGAACTAGTGATTTCGAATTCAAAATTCATTTGGTTTTGTTTTTTAGCCTATCTAAGAAAGGGAATAAAAGTGAATCCATTGAAGCGTAGATGAACCAGTTGGTCCATACTTCTTACAAGCTCTAGACTGATTCTATTTTGAGCATTTTGAAGTTAGTCTAATGTTTTAAATTTTATTTAGACCATATATTTATGCTCTTTTAATTAAATTTGCAAGATATATATAATTATTTTAAATTAATATATTAATTAGTATTTTTATGACTCAGTGATTGGTTGTTTAATGAGTGATCCACCTCTCTCTACTCATACATAATATAACCATTTCAAACCACTCTAAATTCTAACCAATGAACTCAATCTTGTCATTGTTTGCATCATCTACCATTTTTTAGAATAACATTAATTTAAATGTTGACAAAAGACCAATTAATTAAGATTTTGAATTTTTTATCCTTATTCTTTTCTATCTAAAAAGTCTAATTATAATAAACAACACTAACGCGGTTTTGATTTAAACACAAACCAATCATGGTGTTTATTGACTATCACCATCATCCCCAACTGCATTATATATATAATTAGCTGATGCTTTCTTTCTACTTAACGCTGTGCTCACTCTCTACCATCTTAATACCTAACCTACTAAGATTACACAGACTTAGATTTATCTAATTAGTAGTGATATTATTATTATTATTATTTATTTTAATTTAAAGGTAAGGAAAGTATATTGTATTAAGTTTACTTTCTCTCTTTCGGTGTGTTTTCAGATTTTATTTTTTGAACCAACATCAATCTTTTTTTTTAATTGGCTACGATTTCTTTTCATTCCTTCGTTAAACAGAGAAAGATACAGAACCTAAATTCTAATTTCATTGCCTAAATAAAAGTAGCCGTGTTCAATTTTTGCATATGCCAAGTTCTATAAATTGTCTTAGTCGATATGGATAAATTGTCTGCAAATTTACGATACTACTAGCATTTAACTCACCCTTTTCAATTTCAGAACACAATAACATACAAACTGTATCTTTCACATCTTCAGTGATGTTTTTCCTTGTCTCCTTTTCAAGCCTATTTTGAAACATCACTTGGTGGTGGTATGGTTTTAGATTCTACAGATGGCAATAGTTCAGTGGATGATAAGGAGACCAAATCTAATATTGATTGTTGAATATGTGCACATCTTTCAAAGTTGCAAGCAAATTTTAAAGGACTGTATTCAAATCAAAAGGAATGACCGTGTCCATAGCATTTATGAATTAAATTTTAGAGTTGTGAACTCATGCCTATTCAAATAAGTTTAGCTTTGAAAATTTTGACTCCAAATTTAATTTTTTTACGCATAAATTTGGAGAAGTAAAATAAAAAATTTGAGGTTAGAAAATTTAATTTTCACGTAAATTTTTTCAACTCAAATTTGATATTGAAATTTTAGTATGCAATTGTAATTAAACAACCTATATTTTTTTCTTATTGGTAGTCTAAACAAATAAAACCTTTATTTAAACAACAGATCATCTCTCTCGCATCATTTATCACCTTTCATTGAAAATTGGACATCACTTTAATATCTTTTTATGGGTAAATTAGAAAAAAAATCTATAAAAATACCAGCTCCTTAATCCTAGAGAAATTTTGACTTTCTCTGTATAAATAAAATGGAGGCACCAGTTGATAAATTTTGAGTGGTTTTAGTATTTTCTTAGTGGAGTTCACGGAGTTTTTCCTCATTATTCAACGAGCTTTTTTTTTTTAATCTTCATTTCTAGGATAGTTTAAAATACAATATGGATTATTAAATTTTTTATATTAAATTCTAGTACGGCTGTCAGTTGTAAGAAATTTTTAAAAAATATTATGAAAAAGTTCATTTACCGTCCTAATTAAAAATGGACCATTTTTACTCGAAAGATTAAATTTTTCTACCAAGATCATCTCCAACAATAACAGTATTTCTTATTCCTACGATACTCAATTTATATTCATTCTTAATGAATTGCAAATTTTTCAAAAAAAAAAAAATCCTTTATGTGGTTAATTAGAAATAAATTACCTATGTTGCAAATGATGCTTCACCCTGGTAGCAAAATTGATTCTCGGAGAGTTTACATCCTAGATTCGATATTTTTTTCTCCATTTTCCTTAAATTTGTAGTTTCTACCCTTACTAAATCAGCACCTGAACAATAGTGCAGGAATAGATCACTGATGTCGAAATTAAAAAAATAACATCATAGTTTATATTTAGGAATGAAGGAATCAAATTTTATATATAAAATGGAAAAAAAAAATTAAATATCAACTTATTACTATTGCTGTATTCCTGATGTGACACATAACTATCAATGTATGTATGCATATATATATATATGAGATATTAATTGGGAAATTATTCTATTACAAAGACCTACTCAATTGATTCAAAGGGCTCATGCACATCCTACAAAACACAATATATATAATTAATTTCATAGTTATATAATTAATTTCAACATCAAACCCTAACATTTACTTTACTAGCAATTAAAGTTATATTATTGGATATTTTTTATATTTGATAACAATAGAATATAATAGTTAGTCCGAATAATGAAGAGTGTCATTATCCTTTTTCAAAGATAATTTATCCCTTTATATACAGATTGGAGGTTATAGTAAAGCATGCAATTATGGCAGCGAGGAATTCAAACATCGTTCTTGGAAACTTGCCCATATCCCTCAATTCAGTTTCATAGAGAAATTTTTGGAGAGCTGATGAGATTGTTATCTATCAATGTTACAGAAAGTTTATTTTTGTCTCTCTGATCAAAGATAAATTCTTTCATTTAGATTAAAAGATTGTAAATTTATTTATTTATTTAATTTCATGAATCTACTATCATAATTTTAAAATAAAATCATAGTTTTTCTGTTCCATAAATTTTGTTTTGGTTTGATTTACATACAGTTTAATAAAAATTATAATTTTTAATTTTACTTTGATTTGACCTTTATATCATGGTACTATGAACTTTAATTTTTTATTGCAATTTCACTCCAGTTTGACTTTTATACCAATTTCATCATAAACTTTGAACTTTTATTACAAGAGCACCCTAAATTATAATTAGGACCTAAAATGTAAATAAAAAGTAAATTCACTCTTGATCTTAGGCTTGAATTAACTTAATGCATTTGTGTGAGTGAAAAAGTTTAGGTTAATAGTAAGGATAACTTCTATTATTATTTTTAATATTTTTAAATTGTTTCCTTAATGGATAATAAATAATATTTAAAAATTAATTTTTTGATAAATGAATGCTTTTTAAAAAGAATTAGAATATAATTATATCTTATGTTCTATTTTGATAAAAAAATATTACAATTTCTATTAGTTTATAAGTCAAATAAATTGATGGTAATTTTGTTTTAAATTTTATAATTATTTTAAAGTTTATATAAAAATCAAACCATAGTAACAATTATGTTCTAATTTTTTTTTTTTAAAAAAAAAAAGAAGAGTTCATGTAGCAAATAATTAATTTTAAATATTACTTATTATCGATAAAAGAAATAATTTAAAAATATTAAAAATAATTATAGAGATTGTCATTATTATTAACCCAAATACTCTTATTGACACAAATATATTAAATTAATTCAAGCACAAGATCAAGAGTGAATTTATTTTTTTATTTATAATTTAAGTCCTAATTATAATTTAAGGTGCTATTACAATAAAATGTCAAAGTTCATAGTGAAATTAATAATAAGATCAAATTGAAGTGAAATTATAATAAAAGATGAAAGTTCAGAGTTAAATTAACATAAAAGTCAAATTAGAGTGAAATTGCAACACTATCTAAAATTGACAGTGAAACAATACATTAAATCATTGATAGCTACTACAACAACTAATGTTAAAACAACTAATTAATAAGATAGAAGATGAGTTTACTTTCATTTTCTTTTTAAAAATTAAATTGCATGATCTCAAAATTTTTAAATTAAAAATAACTTCTAAAAGTTTCCTAACAACTCAAGTTTTTAAACATAGAAAACAATAAATGGTTATTGTATATTATTATATTTGAAAACAAAGGAAAGGGAGAATGGCTTCATTCATACGCAGACAAATAGAACCGTTTGTCAAACAGAACATATGCGCACCTTATTATATAACAATACAAAGATTTTAAACCCAATTCAACTTATATATTCTTAGGTTTATCCATCTCTCTCTCTCATCAAATTCATTTTATAGAGCAAGAAAAATTCTCATATATATTCTTTGGCTCCTGAGGATCGAATTTGTGCTTTCACTCCTACAAAGGAGGAATTGAAGTCGCTTATCACTCCAACTAACAACTTTTTAGTCAAGCATAAAAACATTGATTTTGCAAAGATTAAAAATGAAAAATAAAAAATGATTGGTTGATTGAGAGCATTTCTACCACCTTTACAACATTTGAAAATCTAGTTGGTATACAAGTTACAATATATCCAAGACCAAAAGTTATAAATCAGAGAAACAAAAACTTTCATGGATTTATATATATTTGTATAATTTTTCCTGCTTGTATTTACACAGATGAACGCCATATCCTACCTTCCAAAGAAATAATGATTACAGAAACATCATCATGGTACCGGCGACGTTCCCCTTGTGGAATGCCAAGCAATTCATGAAAATCAATGCCTGCAATATGAATTTACAATTATAACAGATTTTATTTATTTAATTCCAGTTTTGTTTATTTGATTTTTTTATCTTACCAGCTCTTTTAGCTGCTCGAAACAGGACTTCTTCGATCAGATGCTGTGCAGGATCGCCTTCAGGAAATGCAGAAATGAACAATTCGACTTCTGAAACAACTTCTTCATTTGTGAAGTACTGGTATAATCCATCAGATGACAGTATTAAAAATCTGTCTCTTGAGCTTAGTCTATAGTGATAAAGTGATGGAGAACTTGTGATGTATGGACATCTTCCGATGTAATGTATTCGAAACATTTCTAAGAGCATATCATTCCATTTCGGCTGCAGAAATTAACAGATCAAAATCATGAATTGAAAAATGATGAAATTAACTAATTGGAATGAATTTAGGAATATGTATTACCTCTTTCAGAAACCCAACACCGAAAGCTCGAGTCACCTTCAAGTAACCTTTAACTCTGTCGTTCATTACAGCACAAGGATCATCTGGATGTTCCCTTTTAATTCTTTGAACCTCCTGTAAGTACCAAAATGATTTTTATCAATTTTGGGTGTAAATAAATGAAAGTGACAATAAAGAAAGGAAAAAAGAAAGAAGCATCGCGCACCTTTTGCACATAAGTACTATGATCCTTTGTAAGTTGAATTGAGTTCAAGCTAGTGACTTTGCAACATTCATCGCCATCCAAGACTTGAAGATAGTCTGGAATTATTTCTTCACTTATTATCTTCAAATCTTGATTTCCTTTCCCTATAGCAATATCAGTTTCCCCTTTCTGAGCTAAAACAGCTCTGCTATCCCCAACGTTCATTAAATAAACATCTTCTCCTTTCATCAACATAACTAAAACACAGGAACCCATTAGAGCTAACTCCGGTTTCTCTGTTGCCAATTTATCAGCAATTTCAAAAAAAGCCTCCTCTGTTTTTCGTAATGCTTGTGAAAGTGCCTTCAATACATCAAAACGATTAACCCCATTAGAATTGGACTCTCTCTCTTTTAATTTCCTGTCAAGTTCCATTCTTTCTCTATCCCATTCACATCTCCATCTTCTATTCTTTACAGAATTCTTCCCTTGTTTTCTTTTCAAATCAGGATTTGAAGTGCAACCAGTTGAATTTGAACTTGAAGAATACTCCTCTGCTTCTTCTATTTCCTCTGTTTTTGAATTGGATTCAGACTTGTCATTCCATAGAAGTCCTTTCAGCTCTTCATTCACATTATTGTAAAGATTAGAAAGCAAATAATCAGGAGCATCAGGACCGTTAAATCCATCATAAATTCCAACAAATACCCATCCATTTTCCTCTGATATTACAATATGAACTCGATCCTCACCAGCTTTCCCTTGTGCCCATTGCAGATTCTGACTTTCCAAAGAAAATAAACTATCTTCATCAGCATCATTACTTAAACTCATTTGATTACTTAAATTAGCACTGCCACCACTTATGATCTCACCATTTCTAACCGAAACCGATTCTTTGACACCTTTAATTGGTGCCATTATTGTTTTTTTCCCTCTAGAGATAGTTTTAGATATTACTCTCTTTAAACTCTTAATTAAGCTTTGTTTCTTGCCTTTACCTTCTTCATCTTTTTCAATCCCAAAACTGCCATGAGAGAAACTTCTCTGCAACTTAACATTCTCCCTCTCCTTTTCCTTCTCTATTAAACCGGAATACAACCCGCGATCGATCGGCGCCGATACAAAAGCACGATCGATCGGTCCCGAAAGAAACCCACGCTCGATGGGACCGGATAAAAACCCACGCTCGATCGGACTCGAACCAGGTAAAAGCATACCAGAACCAGCGCCTGTGCTAAGCTGACTGCGAGGGACAGGTTGAAGAGGAACGGAAGCGAAAGAAACAGAACTTTCAAAAGTGGAGGCGACATCTAAACTAGAGCTGTAGAGATAAGCATCGGTTGATGAAGAAGTTGTCGATGTGTTGGCACTTACTGAAGCGCCAGAGATAGAGAAAAACGTCGTCGTTTCTTCTGAGTGAACTTTACTATTAGATAAGCGAGCTTGGTCTGCTGGTATATAACAGAAGGAATGACCTAGTCCCTTATGATCGCAGACGTAAACAGCGATGTCATGCCGGCGAGAGATTTCCCCAGCTGTATCAGCAAAACAGCGGCTCACTTTTGTAACGCCGTTACCCATTAAAGGATAGATAGAAGTTTTTTTTTTAATCTTGTTTGGCTCCTCAGGTTTGTATTTGATGGTTTTGTACTTTTTTTTTTAATTCATTTTTGCAGAGAAAGGAAAGTGAAACTGAAGAAGAAGAAGAAGAAGAAGAAGGACAGCTCAGATGATAGCAAAAAAAGAATGAGAGAGAAGGAGTTGACTTTTGGAGGATTTGTTGGTTTGATATTAACAATTTTTTATTTTTTTTATAAAGGGGAATGGTTATTGGATTTATTTTATTTTATTTTATTTTATTTTAGTGTTCATTGGAGAGTTGACTAAGTTAAGCGCGTGGAGGAAGTGGAGATAAAAATGCCGGAATCATAAAAGTCAAAGGTTTGAGATTATCATGTTTTATGAATGGTTTTTGTCATTCAATTTTTTTAAAATAAATACTAAATAATTTGCTTTTGTCATTAAATTAAGCTAAGTTATGGCGGTTTTTGAAATTGGAAGGTTAGTTGCTCGCACGCGTGCGGCACAGGATGAGTACATATGTGTGTCTTTTATTTTTATTCTATTTTTTCATATCATTAAATTTATTATTTTGCATAAAACATAATAAATCATTTTATTTTTCTTATTAATTTGACTTTGACAATAGTGCTCAAATTCAAAATTTTTTAATTTTATTTGAGCGTTTGCAAAATTAAAATTATTTGAGTGTTGGGTTTATCTATAAAAGTTTTGTTCAATTAAATGATAATGAACCAGATTGTTTTTAAGAGAAAAAAAATAATTTTATTTTATTTGAAAAAATAAAAGAAAGTATTCTTTGATTTATTCACCCAAATATCCATATTTGACATTTGTGTTCTATAATCTATTTCATCAGAATTCAAAAATCAAATTAGAAATATAATTTATTGTCATGCCCCAAAATCGTGGGCCAGACCGGCTGTCACGACTCAAAACCGTGGGCCGGACTGGCACTAGGACCTAGGTAAGTTTAAGGCACCCGAGGCCTGTAGTAAGCCTAAACAATCACAATCCATCCCTATTATCATTTGACTATCGGAATAGTAAGCCCATATTATGACATTTTCATAAAACAATCAGAGTTAATAATTCTGACCCAGCATTAGTATTAAGTACTATTCGCAGTTCGGCCCATATTCATATAATAAAAATATATTCTCATACAAATATTTATTTGTCATAATATGTTCAAACTGTTCCTATCATACAGTCTCCAGATAGTCATTTACACTCCACAATTTATTTATAATCACATGATAATTCTATTACAA
>CANUEX010030221.1:0-32610 GCA_948099535.1 Jatropha multifida | reverse complement strand
TTATTCAATAAATTTTCGGGCGAACCAAAATGATTTTCGATCCCCATAATATTACGTGGCGTAATATTATTGGCTAATAATTTACAATTTAAATTTAAATGGGAATGTTTCGAAATAAAAATTTCAGGGTATTATAATATTTTAGGACAAATAAAAAAGGAAAGATAGACTATATTTTTGGGATGGAAGGAGTATATTTTTCTATTAGTTTTTTTTTATAAATTATAATTTTATGAAATTTATATAACTAAAAATTCATGAACATTCACAAATAAAACACTTTAAGAAAAAATGAAAAAAAAAATTAAAGTGAGAATTAGTTTCACTTGACTTATTATAATTTACTATAAATATTATATATTATAGACAAACTATTATAATAATTAAGATATTTATCATTATTTTAAAATATCATTTGTAATTTTGATATTTTTCTTTTCTTTTTTATTTTTGCTAAGTCTACGAGAATATAATTAATTTTACGGTTGTCTTTATTTTTAAAGAAATTTCCTTACAAAGTCTTATGTCATAATTTGATATTATATATATATTTTGTGAATTTTATTTATTATTTTATATTAAACAATAAATTTTATGAATATATTTTTTAATAAATAAGAATTAATTACATTCATTTTTTGTAAAATAGTTATAATCAATTAAATCAAAGATTTAATAAAATCAATGACAATACATATCATATTTTTACTATATTTAATATGTATCTTATATAGTATAATAGCCAATCAACTCAAATTAACTTTATATTAAATCAATAAATAAAATTAAAATTATTGAAAATACTATATTCTAATTAGATATCTCACTTATTATATAATATAATTTCTTCATTCATCTAAGATAATTTATTAAATAAAAAATTAAAATTAAATTATCTTTGTATTTTAACAAATAAAGTTCAAATCCTTAAAGTTATTATATTCTTGCTATATTTTTTTTTGCTGAAAAGATTAATCGTATATTATTGATATCACTTAAAAGAACATCGTGAATAATGATGGATAGATAGATGTCCACTTCATTGCATCAGACATAAAATTAGTAGTTCGATCAAGTGTATGGGCTCCTATGATCGCAAACTTCTTAACAAACTTAAAAAAGATAATGACGTGAACTCGAGAGAGAGCCCGACAATGAAGAAAAAATAGACTTAAGAGTCCGTTTGGAATAAATGAATTTCACAAAATTTTATGTTTAGAATAAAAAAAAAATATAGATTTAAATTTTATGAATTAAATTCTATGGAATTGGATTAGTTTAGTTCAAATCCTATTAAAATTGTTGGAATTTACAAACAAATTCCACATATTAATCTACTAATATTTATATTGACTAAAATGCCCCTTCACTTAAATATTATTGACTAAACTGTCCTCATTTATTTTTTCGATATTTTTTTAAAGAGTATGAAATTGCTATTGTATATAACTAACCTAAATAAATTTTTAATTTTGAATATATTTAGTCTATTAATAAAAATAAAATTTAAACATTTGCATGGACATGAAATTTAAAATTTTAAAATTTAATTAATTAATTATGGTGGAATATGAGTGATTTATTTATATTAATATTTTTTGTTAAATTATTACGTTAGGGTTATTTTAGAAAATAAAAACAAATGAATTTTCATCTAAGAATTGTTCCAAACATAATTTTGCGAATTCAATTGAATTTCTTATTTTAAATTGTAGCATACCAAATATGACAAATTTATTTATAAATGAATTTTACTTAAAATGAATATCATAATTCATTTGTTCCAAACGATACTTAAATAAGAAAAATTCTGACTTTATCTCGTTAAACCTTGAAATAACAAATAAATTATCATTCTCCACCACCTACTCAAAATCAACATTCTGATTTTTTAACCGGCTTAAAGCTTCCCTCACGCCAATTGCTTCAGCCATCACTGCATGTTCGACCCACCCAAGCAATTGCAGCCTCCCGCTCTACCATATTTAATATATATACCTTAAAATGATTTGTTATTTATCCAATGAAAATAGTCTTTTTACGATACTATACTCTTTATTCATACTCGTTTAATTTTTTATATTTTTTTACTTATTATTTATACTCATTTTTATTTATTAATATTAAATATTGATTATAATTTTTATCCTATATTATTTAGATTTTATAATATTAAAATAAAATTTCATATAAGATTAATGTGAATATAATAATTAATTAATAAAATAGCAATGTGTATATACACACATTTCATTTTAATTTATATCATCGTTTATCTTAAAAATATCACCTGATAGATACATTTCAATAGATAAATAGATATAAAAATAAAATATTATATATATTTTTAAAATCAAAATTTTCCACTGTTCGTCATTCTACATAAACATATATTCATTTTATTTAAAAATAAATTTTAAAATAAAAATTTTAAAATTTTAAAAAACTTAATTATGTATATTCTTTTTGAAAATAGTTATAAACAATATATTTTTCTTTTTTATCTCTCTTATAAATAAAATATTTTAAATTATAATAAAAATAAAATTAAATATTTTAAAAATAAATTTATAAAATAAAATATAAAATTTTTAAATGTCTCATTAACATATATATTTATTAAAAAGATAACGTGTTTATATCATTTTTATTTTAAAAAAAATATCATGTTTTATATTAAATATCCAACCACATTACATATTTGTGAAAATAAATTTATTTTAGAATTAAAAAAATTATTAAATTAGTTTTTCATTGTTTTTTATATTTAAAATATTTACATTGTACTTGAGTCTTTAAACCTAATTCAAATCCGATACGGATAATAAAAATACTATCCAAATCTATCTCCACTGCCCAAATTCGTCAAAATCATAACAAACCTTATCGAGTACTCATCGGGTTAGTATCCTGCCAAATCGTTCACTAACAATAGCAAAAATCACGTGTAATATGACTTATATCAAAAAATGCACACACACTCTGTTAATCATAGTCCTTTTGCCGTACTAATTAGATGAATAATTAGAATTAAAATAAGAATATAATTAGAAATTAATTCATTAGTAGGTTAACAAACCAACAATTATAGTCCATTCAATCAAATTTTTAGTCTCATCAATATCCAAAACTAAACTAAAATTTGAATCACAGATCGAAGCTTGAATAGAAAGATTCCAAATCTTATCAAAACAAAAAAAAGTCTAAGAACTGCAAGCGGAAAGATTTAATTTTTTTCTTTTAGTTTTAGTTTCAGTCAAAAGGATATAAATTTATTTATTTCGTTAGAAGATCAACAAACTTTATGTAAAGTTTTACGTGTGTTATATATATTTATTTGTAATTCTTGATATTATTATTAATGAATTATATTTTTTAAAAAAAATTAAATTATATTTTATACAGCTCACCATGTTAAAAAAAGCAAAATAATATTTGGATTCTTATTAGTTAAAATTTATTTTTTTTGTCCTTTCAAGAAAAAAAAAAAAAAGAGGGCTGGTATTTTTGTCTTGGTTCAACCTTATTCCTTGAAGTGCACAATGGGCTAGAGATGGTCGTTTAATGGGTTGGGTTTGTCTCTGTGGTCCACCTCAAACCATGGGGGGGCTATTTAGTCCGTGGCTTTATCCTTTTGTCTTGTGAGGATACGCCAATTAGATTCGCAGTACGAAATTACTTTAATAACCTTTTAAATTGTTTATACTTTAATTGATTGATAGATAGGGATATAGTTGTACAGCTGAAAAAGTATCCTTCTCCGCCGTCCCACACCGGTTAAATGATCAACTTATACTATCAATATATAATAAACCAAAGAACGGGGTGACAACTCACCACGTGTCTGAGTGATTGGGTGGGAAATATTTCACCCAGGAAAGTCCCCGGGCCCATTCTGCAGAGATGCAGCCCTGGAAACAGGAGAGTACATCGAGTGCAAGGTTTGTCCGCGTTGTGCGGCGATCAGAGACCCGTGTGGAGATCGTCTGACCCTCGCGCCGATGCGATTTGGCCGTTTACTCACAGTCATTCACTCGGTCCACATCGTGGACTAACTGAACGGGGCTTACGATCTCGTGGTGTTTCTTTTTTTATTTTTCATTATTATTTTTAAATGAACTAACGAAAATAGGGCACCCAGAAAGGTATGGCAACGGGTTGACTTAAATATTCAGATCTATTTAATTACCGATCTAGCGTTAAAAATGATTTTCAATTTTAATATTTCAAAAATTGAAAGTAAATAAAAATTATAAAATTATTATTTTGACTCAATAAAAAATATAATATAATTATAATATTAATTATAATTAAAAAGACATCTATATATAATTTTTTTAAAAAATAATTATTTTAAATATTTATAAAAATGATAATAGGTAGCAAAACTCCGAATCTTTGAACCGCATCCGATCAGACCCTGATATAGATAATAAAAATACCATCCAAACCCATTTGAAATTCATTTATTCACTACGTGAATTCGATAAAATTGAATCGAGTAGAAACAGATACTCACCAAATCAAGTAAAATTATCATCGCTACACCCAGAGACTTTTATATGAGAATAGCTACAAGCTATTAATTAAACTAGTGTGAGAACCCAAGCCCAAGCGTCATACGCAGACTTATATTAAAAGATGAAATAACTTTTTGTGATATCATTAAAAAATAATAAAATGATCGTGAAACGTATTACAAAATTGTATCTCATTAATATATTGAAAAATTTTAAGATGTGTCTTCTTAAGTATCTTGTGAAACATTTCATCATGGTATTCAATAATAAAAATCATGCATGATATAACCTGTATAAAAAAATGCACGCACTATTAATATATTTTTAACGGTGATAATAATTTTGAGAATTTAAGTAATTATATTGAAATAAAAAATTAAGTTTTTTTTATATTTATAATTTATTATAAATAATTATTTATTTGATTGAAATATTAATATATTATACTCATTCATGAAATCAATTCGTAAAGTCCTGATCTAAACCAATTAGTGTAATCACACGCCCAACAATTTAGAGAATTTCTACACTTGTTTTTAAAAAGTTATATTTAGATATTTGAATAATAATTTATTCAATTTGCACAGATTGAATTATATGTATTTTAATTTTATTTAATGATATTATTTTAATGAGAATGTAATTAATAGATATTATCTTTATAAATATATCCGATCTAAGTTATGTAATATATATATATTTATTTATATATATATTATCAGCAGAGAAGATAAGTACTAGAAGTAACCGCACTACTCGGAGAGATTAACGAATCCGCAGATCGCAAAGGCCAACCTTTTTTCTAGAAGCTCAACGTGGAGGCGATGAATAATGCATTCATGCAAGTCTTCGATTCCATCTTCATTATCAATTTCCTCAAATTTGAACAAAAAGTAAATCCAAATGGCCAAAAACAAATCCCCAACGAAAAATTGAGAAATTTTTTCCCTTTGGAGTAATAACTTGAAGCATAGAAATACAATCTTAAATAAATTTAAGAAAATTATGAATGATAAGTAAGAAAAATAAGTAAATAAATTTAGAAAAACAAAATTAGATAATAGATATAGAAGCTATTACTTTATTTATTGCAATTTATATGTTATATATTTTTTGGTAATACTTTTTTTTATATATATATTTATTTATTTTATAAAATATTATTTTAGACTAATTTATGATGAAATCATCATTCAGAAGCAAAGACAGTTTTAATTTTAAAGATGCATATTTTTAATTTAAGTTTAATGATAAAGGACATATTCAATTTTTAGTAAACGAAAACACCAACGGTCATTGTGTTCAAAACTCATAAAAACTATATATTAGACAGAGACAATGGGAGACATTAATTCACCAGAGTAATAAAATTTGAAAAGAAATATTGTTTGTGCATATCATGTAAAAAGAGTAATACTCGAGGAAAAAGTTAGCTTCCATTTATAGTAACATAGATCATCTTTGTTGCCATAATTTTCCATTTATAGTAATTTGAAATATATTTACAACATGTCACTAACTTACTGACTTCCTTTTAATTACCAAGTTCAATATCTAACTAATCAAAGGGATGACAAAAAGGAAATAAAAGTAAAAACAAATGTCAGCTAGATTAAATAAAATACTTGAAAACAATGTTGATCACTATAGGGTTTTCGAAACTAATATTAATAATATTTAGGGTTTTTGACTTTTATCCGTAAAATATTGACTTCAAATATAGTTGGCATGACTTTTAAAATAATAATTTTCACATATTTTAACTTTTTAATAAGTATTTAATTGATTTAATTTTATAAGTTAAAATGTTCGATAAAATAATTTTAAAACTTGAAATGTTTAATTATTATAAAATTTAAGATTAATTATTATTACTTATAATTCGATCAAATCTAACACATATATACCGAAAAGATATACATAGAATTACCTTCCAAACATCACTAATTTATAGATAAAAATTTTAGTTTTAGTTATTACAAACTAAAGTTATTCTCTTTTTGAGCGATTTAATCATGAAAGCCGTAGAGCAACATGTTTACTAAAAATATATTGTAAAATTAAAAAATTAATATGAGAAATATTCGTATTGTTGAAAAAAATTTGAGAAATAAAAAAAAATGGGAGAAAATTTCAATTTCATTTCTATTTAAGTATATTTCTCTATACAAAACGCCTCTATTTTATTATAAATATACATTTGTAAGTTACAAAAATATAAATAGAATAATTAGTATTTATAACTATACAATTTAAAAATTTTGGAAATTACATAATTTATGATATTGAATTATATAATAAATTAGATGAAGGCCCGCACATTGCGCGAATTGCTCTATTATTATTTTTTAAAAGATTATTTTCTTAATGTATATAGATTATAATTTATAAATTGCATTTACTAATAAATTAATAAAAAACATCTCTTAATTAGAAGATAAACTCTAAAAATTTAAATTAAGTGTGAACCAATAAATATAGTCATATATATATATATAACAATGACCATATTTTACATTCAATGATCCCTTTATTCAACGATCTGAGAAATTCAGTAAATTTCATAAGATCAGGTTTATACAGCAATAAAATTAAATCATTTAACATCACTACAATAAAAAAAAAATAATATTGTAAATACGAAAATTTACATTAATATCAACCTAGTACATATATAACCTTTTTTTTTTCTACTTGAAGCTATATTGAAAAATAGAAAAAATTCATACTAACATAAATTAATAAAGGTAAATTGATACTCAAATAATGATATATATTGAGATTTTAAAAAGAGAAGAATCGCAGTTTCAAAGTCAGGTGGAACAATTTTAAGCATATAACTTCAATCATATACAATTTCGATTGGATATTATTACCGAGTAAGAACGATAACGGATGTAAAAAATCCTTCTTGAAAATGCATGATTCCAAGAAATATTGAGTTCGATGAGGAATGTGATGATTAATGGTTACCCACGAGAGAATAATTAGATTGTAAATATAAACGAAAATATGTGAAATATACTAACTGATGCCCTATACAAAAGAAAAAAAAAAATCACCATTTAACAAACTAACAAAAGAAAAAAAGCAAAACATATAATTAAAAATAAACTAACTGTATATGCAAAAACAATAATTTTGTTCACTTAAGTTAACAATTATGATTATATATAAATACAGATATAGATATAAAATTAAAAATTTTCAAAAACTAAATTATCTTTAAAAGATTTTAAATTTTGAAAAAATGAAAACCAAGTACCAAATAAAATAGAATACTCTTTAAATTAGATTAGATTTCAATATATATTGGTGTTATGTAAATATTATATAATCATCCAATCAAAACATAGAAAATAAAAAAAAATTTCAAAAATTCCAATTAAAAACTTTCAAAAGCCAAATTATTTTTAAAAAATTTTAAATTTTAAAAAATGAAAATCAAATACTAAATAAAATAAAATGTTTGTTAAATTAGATCAGACTTCAAAAATATATTGTTATTATTTATATATTCATTTTAAAATTTAAAAAAAAGATAACCATCCAATTAAAATATAAAAAATGAAGAAAAAATTCAAAATTTTTTTAAAAAAGATAAAATAGAATGTTTTAAAAAATTTTAAATTTTGAAAAATAAAAATCAAATACTAAATAAAATAAAGTAGTTGTTAAATTAGAATAGATTTTAAAAATATATTGTTATTATCTAAATATTCATTTTAAAATTCAAAAAAAATATAACTATCCAATCAAAACATAGAAAAATAAAAAAAATTTAAAATTTTTTAAAAAAAGATAAAATAAAATACTCAAAAAATAGAGTAACAATTTAGATATTTTTCTTCAGAATTATATATATATATATATATATATATATATATATATAATATAATATAATAATAATATATAGATATATAGATCTTGGGAGTTTTGGAGATCCCCGTAAATAAATTCTTTATAACAAAATAATATTTGACTTTCTCATTAGTTAAAATTTATTTTATTTGTCCTTTAAAAAAAGAAAAAGCTTATTTGTTAGTAAAAACATTATTTTATTTGTCAGTTGAAATTCAATTCTCGATTTTATTTATTTCTAATTTATTATTTTATTTTTGAAATCATCAGTTCTACTTCTACTTGTGCTTCAGAAATGAGCTCTCGACTGTAAGAGAGAGACAGAGAGAAGAGATGACGATAGAAGAGGCCGCCGGCCCCGCCGGACCAAAGGTTCTCCGATTGCTCTATTTCGTCGGCGCGGGATGTAAGTGCCGATCTGATATTGTTTGATTTTCAGCAATTCGATGCTCAGATTAAAAAATAATTTATTTTTATTAAAAATGTCACAGTTATTTGCACAATAGCTATCAACAAATGGAGAGAAATTGAAAAGAAATCACTCCAAAAACAACACCAACTATCTCACCTCCCGCCCAATTTGTTGTCTCAGACCTCTCCAAATGCCATCCAAAACCCCCCAAAATGATCTCTCAGGTATTTCTTCTCTCTCTCTTACAAGTTTAGCTTGTAGGGTTTCAGAACTTTGCAGTAATTGATGGCTGTAGCAACATTTGTAGCAAATTGATTTCAGGTTCTGTTAAGTTGGTTGTTTATTTTATGATCAAATTGTGCCAATTTAGGTGAATTGTGGATCATTTAATGTTTTGACGATGAATTGTCATTTCTATAAATTTTATCTAGACGATGGACATATGGCTAAAGTTAGAAATTTTATCTGCCTATTCTGGAGACCATTTTCCTGCAAATTGCTTGATGTCTAAGTATATCAATTGGAGAGTATCTTGTGAATTTGATGAATAAGACCTATCAGTTTCCATCATCAATTTGGAAAAAGCCAATTTATGGGCATGCAATGTTCACCAAGTAGTAGTGTAAATGTAATTCTGATTTAATTAAATGGTTAAGGTGGATGTTGTGAATGTTAAAGTTTCAAGCCTTCTTAGATCATAAGGAAAATCAGGACTTATGAATCATTATGACTCTACTCAAGGCCCCTTTGGTATTGATATTTGAAATAGCTATTTTGGGCCACAAGTCTATGGGAAAAAAGATGCTTTTGGACCAACAGATGATAGACTTTTTGAATTTGATTTGTGTAAACCTAAAGTTTACTTTGGAAAGTTTCAAAGATAAGCATTTTTTTTTCACAAAATTAGCTATAAGCTCATAAAAAATAAATGGTTAAAATCTATTATTTATTGGGTAAAAAGAGTCCTTCGAACTTTTGACATATAATTTCTACTAGCAACGGCGATGATCTCCTCTTGACCAGTTATCCTGCTGAGCCACATACCCTTATCAACGATACTCTCATTGCGGAACTTATATTTAATACTAAGGGTCCGTTTACATTTAATGAACTACGATTTAATTAGGATGTCAGATGTGCTTTTAATAGAAATGTGCTCAGTGCCATCTAGAGATGGTCTAGATCACTTGGAGTTTGTATTTCATTTTCACTGCCATTTACAGCTTCAGCAAGCATTGACTATAAATCTTGGACATTATTTTGCCCTTCAGATTTTTCTTTTAACAATGTTTTTTGTCATTTATGTCATTCAGAATAAGATCGCTTTCATTTAAATGCCATTAAGAGAACTTTTTTCCTTGCTATGTGAAGTTTTGTTACCCCATTTTTTTTTTCACTCTCCCCCAACTTAGGTCACTTGCAGCAAAGTGGAGAGAAAACTCTCTCTTCCTCTTCTCTCTTGTTTATGTGGGTTTGGCTTGTTGGATTGCTATCGGATGTAGAGTCAAGTCTGAGAGTCTGTTGCATAGAGACAGTATAATTTTCTTAATTCAGTTTGGTGTTTGTTCTCTTTAAAATCTCAGATGATCAAGAATCTATATTAGTTGAAAGTGTTTTCTGTAACAAATAAGAGACAGATTGATTTTTATGCATTCAGAATCAATCTTCCTTTATAAGCAACACATTTTTGGTTGTTAATAGGTTGTTGGCTCACAAGTTCAGTTTCTACTCTGTGGGTAGAATTTTAGATGTTTATTGGCTTTCCTTGAACTGTAACATATCCATTGCATTCTAGTGGCTAAGAACTATAAAAGGTAAATGCTGAATATTAAAAAATAACTAGTTATTGGGAAACTTATATTACTCTTTTTGCAGTATGTTCTGAAAATTCTTTGCAATTGTTTGGTGATATGTATTCTTTTTATGATAGTTATTTGGCAGTGTGATAGTATAGAGATAGTAGCAGAATCCATGATGTTGACGGTGGCACATTCAGAAATTTTCTTAAAAAGATCCATTCCGTAAAGCAACTATGGTAGTACATGAATGGATTGAATTTAGATACCAGTCATAAATATTTTGTATTTTTCCTTGTTCTAATATATATTTTATATTACAGTTTAATGATTTAATTTTTATATAATTTGGAATTATACCATTATTAATAGTAGAATGGAAGGAGTATTGTTTCTTGAGGAATTGCTTACCTAAACCGGGTCTAAGAGCTCACTCATAGATTGAATCTAGACAAGTATAATCTTTGTTTCTAAATTGGAGGTAGCTTAATGATTTAGTTAGTTTTGCTAATTTAATTATTTTCTTTTTTTTATGTTATTTGAAATTATACCAATATTAATGGAATGGGAAAGTATATCCTTCTCACTATGAATTATCTCTTGTTTAAGGTTAATAAAAATGGAGGTAAAAAAGACTATATTATGCCTCTTGGAAGATAGTAGCCTGAATAGCTTTCAGTTGTGAGAGCGGTTTTTCGTCATGGATTGCACTGGAAGTCCTCCATGTTTGCATAGGTTATGCCACGGGCGTGGTGTGTGCCATGCCTTGGCCATGGACTTTACTGGAAGTCCTGCTTTTTAGCTTCTGCATGCCACGGCCAGGCCGTGGAGTCCACTACCTTTCAGCACCATTTAGTGTTTTTAGGCCATGGGCATGGCGTTTTACATGGCGAGACTGTGACCTTCAATGAGTTCAATTTCTGAGTACCTAAAATGCCACGCTCATGGCCTAAAAACACTAAACAGTGCTGAGAGACAATGGATTCCATGGCTTGACCGTGTAAAATGCCGCGGCCATGGCATCCAGACGCTAAAACAAGGCGACTTCTAGTGCAGTCCACGGTCATGTGGCATAGGAGTAACGCAACAGGTCCTTGCATGAAGCGCCACGGCTAGGCCGTGGCGCACCTAGCAGACAAAGAGGAGATTTCCAGTGCAATCCACGGGCAAGGTGTGGCACACACCACGCTCGTGGCCCGCCCAACAAAAACAACCCCATGAGGTAGTGCACACCACGGGCAAGGCGTGGTATGTGGTGCCCTGCGAGGGTACATTTTAAAGATACGTTTTTTGTCTCTCAACCCTAACTCTTCTCTTTTATTTTCTGTCAAAACGTCTCTCTCTCTAAAGCACACCCCAGCCACATCTTTCTCTTTCTAAAAACCTCCATAGCCACCACATCTTCTTCTCTTTCTTCCCTTTCTTCCCTTTCTTCTCTCTCTACACCCAATTTCTCACCCATGGCACCAAAGAGATAAAGAACTTCCTGTTCATCTAGAGGACATTCAAACACTTCGGTCCGTGGAAAAAGGGCAACCTCCACCGGAGATTCCCACCACCACCATTCACACTCTCATCACTGGAACAACTAGAAAGGTACAATGCTCTTGCTTTAAAACCTATAGTCCCAAATAAATTCATAGATGGGTATGCTTTGAGTTTGGTGGGTTTGGGAGATGCTGTGATTGAACCATTGCAATGGATCGGGTGGGTAATTTCATTACTATAAAGGATTATATATTTGTATCCTTAACTCTTGAGTTTTTGAATACATATGCTTCATACATCTATCCCGTTGTAAATATTGTTGAGTAAAAAATAGCTTTTCAACTGAGTGAGAGGAAACATGAATTGACCATTAATGAGCTTGGTCATATTTTTTATTTCCCAACTGAAGATGCTATTTTATGTGTGCCCTCTAACTTTAGTGAAAACGATGCATGGCAAAGACTTTCAGGTTCATGTGGTTATAACTCGATGCTAAGGCCTCTAATATGAGAAATCCTGCTTACCGCTATATCCATAGATTTTTGGCTCACATGATTTTTGGTAGGAAAGAAAGTGATGGTGTGGTAGGGGGTGAATGAATTATATTTTTTGTGGGCTATTAATAATGAAATTAGGTTGAATCTAGATTATTGGTTGGGTGTGAGATGGAAGAAAGTGACAAACGGAAACACGGGTAGTATAGTTATGGGAGTTTCGTTACTACAATTAGGTAATACCTTAGGGTATTCAAACCGGACAGATCTCCATATGCAGTGTTAGATAATGATAAAAACACCCGTTTGGGTATTGATATGATGTTGAGGACGAGAATGATGGTTAAGCATGGAGACACATTTCGGTTAGTTGGGATGGATTAGTAGCTTGAAGTTGGAGAAGATGTGATTGAGGAGGCAAATATTGGAGCTGAAGAAGAGGGTGAGGAAGCTAACATAGGAGGTTTACCTCCTACATTTTCTACTTTTTCTTGTGCAGGTCCTTCCCATTCAACGGCACAGGCCAAGACCAACGATGTGTTAGCTTGCATCCTCTTAAGGATAGACATGTTCAACAGTCGAATGGAGAGGATGGAGACGATGATGTCTGATCAGTTCACTAGCTTAGACATATCGTATGGAAGCATTGATTCCCGTATGGAGGTTTCTAGAGAGAGAAAGATGTGGCTAGGGTGTGTTTAGGGGGAGAGATGTGAGAGAAAATAAAAGAGAAGAGTTAGGGTTAAGAGAGAAGAAATGTACCTTTAAAAATTTCCCTCGCAGGGCGCCACGCCTTGCCCGTGGTGTGCACTGCCTCTTGGGGTTGTTTTTGCTGGGCGGGCCACACGCCACGCCCTGCTTGTGGACTACACTGGAAATCTCTTCTTTGTCTGCTGGGTGCGCCACAGCCGTGGCAATGGCCATGACTAGGTCATGGCGCTTCAAGCAAGGGCCTGTTGCATCGCTTTTGCGCCACGGGCATGGCAGTGGGCACACCGTGGTCGTGGATTGCATTGTAGCATCTAAATGCCACAACCATGGCGTTTTACACGGCCAGGTCGTGGAGTCCATTGCCTCTTAGCATTACGCTCTCGTTTTCAGGCTATGGGCGTGGCGTTTTACACGATTAGGCCGTGGCCTTCCCTGAATTCAGTTTCGAAGTACTTGAGAGACATAGAAACAATTCTTTTAAGTTTGGTGAATTAAAAATAGACCATAAAACATACTAAAAAGACAATTTAGAAAAAATTAAATGCAATTTATACATGAAATTAAAAAGACGCAATAAAATATAGGTTGTTTTCCACAAGAACTTTTGTTTAACATTGTGAAGCTCGACTCACTACTTCCTTTCTTTCAGGTGAGGTTCATTGCGGTTTTGATCGGATCAAAAGTCTCATTTTGATAAATCTTCAATCTTTAGCATTAACTTTGAAGCTCCGATTCCTATAAAAAATCTTAACCACTCCATGTGGAATATTTTCTTTTATGGTGAATGGTCTAGACCACCCAGGACACAATTTATTTGGAAAAAGATGAAAGTCTAGAGTTATAAAGCAGTACCTGTTGTTCGACTCTTAGATTTCGCAAAATAATATGCTAATCATGCCACTTTTTAGTATGATCCTTGTAAAGTTTGGCATTCTCGTAAGCATGCATCTTTATTTCATCCATCGTGTTCAATTGAAGCAATCTCCTTTCTCCCATGTCTTTGGCATTGAAGTTTAGAAACTGTATCGCCCAATATGCCTTGTGTTCCAACTCAACGGGTAGATGACATGCCTTACCATGTACCATTTAATATGGAGACATACCGATTGGTGTTTTGAATGCAATTCTATAGGCCCAAAGTGCATCATCAATCTTAGACCAATCCTTCCTTGATTGACCAACCATAGTCTTCAAAATCTTCTTGATCTCTTTGTTACCTCGACTTGTCCACTTATTTGTAGATGTTATGAGGTACCTATACAATGAGTAACAACATGTTTTGCAAGGAGAGAATCTAGATACTTAACTATGACGTTTAATGATGTATTTCTTGATGAAACTCATCACGCTTTTGGCATTGTCCATGAAATTCAGGCCCCAAACATCAAAGATCTCCACTTGAAGAATGTTATTCAATGACATCTCATGTATTTTAGAGATATTTCCTAACCTTTGACAACGATCACAAAGACGAACAGAGTTAAAAATATCTTTAAACAAGTTAGGCCAATACAAACCGCTTTCTAATACTCTGCTGCCGTTTTCTTTCCTCCAAAATGTCCTCCACATTCTAAAGAATGACAAAATCGAAAAACACTATCCATCTCTTCCTCCGGCACACATCTTCTAAAGAGTTGGCCATTACAATACTTAAATAAGACTCCTCCCAATAATAAAATTTAACATCATGAAAAAATTTTTTCTTTTGTTGATAAGAAAGATTAAGAGGAGTAATCTTGTAAGCAAGGTAATTAACTATGTCTGCATATTATGGAACTTGGATATTCGTTGGGAGAAGAAGATGCTCATGGGGGAAGTCTTCATTAATTTGGACTTCTTCTTGTTCTCCTTCCCCCAACTCAAGTTTGGACAAGTGATCAGTTATAAGATTTTCGATTCCTTGTCACGAATCTCCAAATCAAATTCCTGTAAAAGAACCCGACGAATTTGTTTAGGCTTCGCATCTTTCTTTTCTAATGAATATTTAATGGTTGAATGATCAGTGTAAATTATTGTTTTAGCTTCTATCAAGTATGCTCTAAATTTATCAAAAACAAAAATAATAGCTAGGAGCTCCTTTTCAATGGTGGCATAATTGAATTGTGCATCATTCAAAGTACGATTAGCATAGTAAATGACATGAAACTTTTTTTCCTTTCTTTGCTCGAGAACAACTCTTATAGCATGATTTCTAGCATCACACATAAGTTCAAAAGGTAGGTTTCAATCTGGTGTAGCAATTATAGGAGCTGAGATTAATTTTCTTCAACCTATTAAAAGCATTCAAACACTTTTCGTTAAAATTAAAAAGAACATCTTTAACCAACAAATTACAAAGAGGTTTAGTGATTTTTGAGAATTCCTTGATAAATCTCGTATAAAAACCTGCATAATCAAGAAAACTTCTAACTCCCTTCACTGAATTTAGAGGTGGTAGTTTTTCAATTACTTCAATCTTAGCCTTGTCCACCTCGATCCCCTTTTCGAAAATTCTATGCCATAAAACAATACCTTTACTAACCATAAAATGACATTTTTTTCAATTTAGGACAAGGTTAGTATCCTCATATCCCTGCATTACTAGAGAAAAGTTATGAAGACAAGAATTAAAAGAAGAGCCAAACACAGAAAAATCATTCATAAAAACTTCAATAAATTTTTCGACCATGTCAGAAAATATAAACATCATACACCTTTGAAAAGTTGCAAGTGCATTGCACAACCTGAAAGTCATTCTCCTATAAACAAAAATACCATAAGGGAAAGTAAAAGTAGTTTTTTCTTGATCCTCGAGAGCTATGGGAATTTGAAAATACCCAGAATAACCGCCTAAAAAGCAATAGTAAGGATAACCTGTGAGTCTTTCAAGCATTTGGTCAATGAAAGGTAAAGGAAAGTGGTCTTTGTGTGTTGCTTTGTTCAACTTACAATAATCAATACACATACGGCAACCTATGACAGTTCTAGTGGAAATTAACTCATTATTATTATTAGAAATAACTGTCATACCTCTTTTTTTGGGAATTTGCATGGGGCTTACCCAATTACTATTTCAGATTGGATAGATAATTCCAGTATCTAAAAGTTTTATGATTTTTGTCTTGACTACTTCATGTTTGGATTTAGTCTCCTTTGGTGCTCAATTGTAGGCTTGTAGTTTTCCTCCGTTAAGATCCTGTGTATGCATATACTTGGATTAATCTCCTTCAAATCTGCAATTGACCATCCCAAAATCTTTTTATGCTTTCTTAAAACCTACAATAACCTTTTCTCTTGATCAAGTGATAAGTGAGAGGAAATAATAACAGAAAAATAATTATTATCACCTAAGAAAGCATATTTAAGATGAGAAGGAAGTTGTTTCAGTTCTTGCTTTGGTGGTTTGCTATCTTCCTCACTTTTGATACTTTGAACATTAGTGTTAATGTCACCTTTATCAATCATTCATTTATCTTTAGCATGCGAGGTGTCTTTCACACAATCATCAACAACATCAACTCTAAAACAATCACTAGAATCCATGGGAAGTTTACAAGATTTAAGAATATAAAAAACAACTTCCTCTTGACCTACCCTCAAAGTAAGCTTATCTTCATGAACATCAATTAAGGCTCTTGCGGTTGTAAGGAAAGGTCTTCCAATGATGAGGGATCCTTCTCTATTTTCATCAATGTTAAGGATAACAAAATCAACAGGAAAGATAAACTTACCTACCTTGACAAGTACGTCTTTCACAATTCTCCTTGGGTATTTGATCGAGCAATCCACCAATTGTAGAGACATCCTTGTTGGCTTTAGTCTCTCATCCCTAGCATCTTAAAAACCTCATAAGACATAAGATTAATACTTACACCTAAATTAGCTAAGGCTTTATCAAAATCAAGATTTTCAATATTACAAGGGATAGAAAAACTTCCTAGATCTTTTAACTTATGAGGCAATTCATTTTGAATGATTGCAATACACTCCTCTGTTAATATTACTGTTTCTTGATCATCAATTTTCCTTTTCTTGCTCAAGATCTCCTTCAAGAATTTTGCATAACTAGGCATTTGAGCAAGATTTTCGGCAAAAGGAATAATTATTCGAAGCTTTTTGAACACATCAAGAAATTTGAGAAAGCTTTTACCATCCTTTGATTGCTTGAGCCTTTGAGAGAAAGGAACAGGTGGAACATAGGACTTTACCTCCTCTTTTTCTTCAAGATCAATGATGGGAATTTCCTTCTTCTCTTTCTTTCCTTCTTCCTTTTTAGGTGAATCCTCCAATTTTTTACCACTCCTCAAAGTAATAGCCTGTACTTGTTCTTTAGGATTTTTCTCAATATTACTAGGTAACGTACCTTGAGGTCTTGAGGCCATCATGTTTGCAAACTGTCCAAATTGGATTTCTAAGTTTCTTACTGCTGCTTATTGGATTTTGTGATTCTCCCGCATTTCATTCATGAATTTCATGTGGGATTTAAAAACAACAGTAAGGAGATCATCATGAACCTTTTTCTCTTAGGGAGGAAAACTTGGTGGTGCATTCAAGGCGTTATTTGGATTCCCATACGAAAGATTAGGGTGATGTCTCAGCCTGTTATCATGAGAGTTAAAATGTGGGTAATTCTTCCTTCCTTGATTCATTATGTAGTTAACTTGCTCCAAAGTTTGAGGGTTTAAAGTATCTATTATGCACTCCCCAACTCCATGTTGACCATTACATCTGTCACATGCTTGCACATTAGAATTAACAAAGTTAGTGGTTAACAAATCCAACTTTCTTACCATATTATTCACCTTGGCATTAAGTGCGGTTATGACATCAATCTCGTAGACTCCTGCAGTTCTTTTCCTTTCTGAAGTATTTTTATAATGACTATTGCTCGCCATTTCTTCTATCAAGTCATAAGCCTCACTAATCTCCTTTCTTTCAAAAGATCCTCCAGCAGCTGCATTTGAAGCTGCATATGAAGTAATCTTAATTTTAGGAGATAATGCATTATAGAAAGTTTGTACCTATATCTACTTAGGTAGAGCATGATGTGGACACTTCCTCAACAGGTCCTTGTCCCAAACTTCATACAAACTCTCTTAATTATGGTGGGCAAATGTCATTATCTCATTGCGAAGCTTGGTGGTCTTTGAAAATGGAAATAATTTTGCCAAAAATGTTTAGGCTAATTCCTCCCATGTAGTAAAACTTCCTGCAGGGCACAATTGTAACCAAGCAAGTGTTTTATCTCTCAAGTTAAAAGGGAACAATTTCAATTTGATGGCATCCTCAAGAACTCCATTTTGTTTAAAGTTATTGCAAATCTCCAATAAATTTGTGATATGGGCATTAAGATCCTCACTAGGTAAATCTCCATATTGGATTGAGATAGAAAGCATTTGGATAATTGTAGGTTTTATTTCAAAGTTGTTAGTTTTACCCTAGGCCTGGTGATACTCGAGGTGGTTCCATCAAGAGAAGGAGTAATATAATCACGCAAAGTACGTACAGGAGGTCTTCGATTTTGCTCCAGCTGATGTTGCAATATCTCTTGTTCCTCTTGCTCCGCTAAATCGTATATTTCATCCTCTAACACAGCCATGTTTGATTGTCTTCTTTGTTCACGCTCTCGATTCTTTCTTGTAGCACTATTCGTTCGACAAGTCTTTTCAATTTTCGGTCGAAAACTAAAGGTTCAACGCTACAGGATTATCTTTGCATAAATACTTGAAAATTCTTTAGAAAAGAAAATTAAAATAATAGAAAAATAGTGTCTAAATTAATAATAAGGTAATTAGTATTGATATTGGTAATGCCAATTCCCAACAACAGCACCAAAAACTTGACAGGAGTTTTTTGTAAGTGTACGAAATCGTAACAAGCAATAAAAGAGTGAGTAGAGTATCGTTCCGTAAAAATTGTATACCAAATATTAAAATTATCTTAACCTATTATTATTTAAATAATAATAAAGAAAATGATTGTAAAAATAAAATAAAATAGAAACAATAGAGAAGAATTCAAGCAAGAATAATGATAAAAAGAAATAAAGGTTTAAAAGCGACTAGGGATTTTAACTTCACTTAATTCTATTCAATTAATTTTATTAGTTGGTTAATCAATTTTAATTGTTCAAATAGGGAAAACAACTCTAAAATCACTAACAAATTCTCCCGATGTATTGTTAGCTATTTTAATTCTGTCTAATTACCTATCTCCCAATAGTGCAACCAAACATAAATTAAATCATTAAATTTTATGGTTTGTTCAAGAATTTATAACCTAAGGTCATTAAATTATGAAAACCCCCACGGGTCAAACCATATTGCTTCTGTATTAAGTTATTATTTTCATGTAATTTATTACCTTTTTCTTATCAAAAACACTTCTTCCGATAGTGATTAATGAAATAAATGAATTCAGAGGAGAAATTCTGCCTGGAAGCATTAAGTTCAATAATAAATTATATCTTGAACAAAGAAAAACAAATTTGATATCATAAATTGAAATAGAAGTTAACATCAAATTCCTAGTATGAGAGTTTAATTCGACATAATAATTAAATAAAATTCAATTAAATTTAAAAATAATTCCATAATCAATATGAATTAATGAAAATAAAAACAAAATTAAGAGTTTAGAGATAAAAATTAGTCAAATAATAGCGTAGAAGGCTCCTTTGATTCTTTACACAACTTAAATGCTTGAAGTTTTAAAGAGAAAGAAAAATTAAGAAAGAGTATAACAAAGGTCTAAGATCTAAAATTCGATGATGAGCCCCCAATTGTTGTGGTGATATCTCTTTATATAGATTTCGTAGGGTGTTTTCGAATCTGAATAGGAAACTAACTGACCTAATTGGGAGGAAATATTATCTGAGTAGGAAATTGATTTTGAGTTGGATTTATTCTTAATTAGGAGTTTTCTTTCATCAAATTGGGTTGGAGTAATGCTAAGGTGGACTCTTTTATTATTCTCATGCAGTCCCATGCACAGGCTATGCTCATGTTTCAAATCTACACAGGTTAAATAGCTAAGTTCGGCCCAGTTGAATTTTCAGCTTTCTTGATAACACGGCCGTGGCGTGTACATGGCTTGGCTGTATACTTCACTGACTTGGTCATGTTGAGCTTTAAACTTCAAATTTCAACTCCAACTTTCTTTGATGCAATTTTTTGCTATTTTTCTGCTAAAAATCCTTCAAATCAAACTTTTCAAGAATAAAAAAAAACTTAATTAAAAACATAAATAAAACTAATCAAAGTAATAAAAAATATTAAAATTCTTAATAAAAATTAAGCTAAAAACGCTATAAAAATATGACGTATCAAGTTGGTCCTCTACTTATGGTTTAAGATAGATAGAATTTAAGATTAACATGTACTATTAATATTACTAGTGAGAGAAGGTAAGTCAGGAAATAAAATATTTAATCAAGCATTAGAATCATAAAACGTCAATTATTTAGAAACAAAAAAGCCACTAAAACGACAGATATTAAAAGACAAAGGGTGTAATTTTGATCTCTTTTTTTCCTAATATTGATTCATATTAAGTTATTACTACTATTACTTTTAAAAAAAAGTTATTACTAAAATTAATCAAACTATAAATATTTATCTAATAATCAAAGTGATTAGCTAATGTATAAGTGGAAGACTAAAAGTTGATATTTTAATTTTGTTTCGGTCAATATTTTATTAATGATAATATATTTGTTGGAAAAAAAGCATACTAAATAAAGGTAAGATAGTAAATGTCAAATAGAGGAGATATGATAATAATTTAGAAAAGATGAAAAAGAAAAATATGATAGACATGAATTACGAGACAAAAGGGACTACTTAATTACCATTTATATGCAAGGCACTACCAACTTATTACTTTAAATCAATCACCATACTTAGGGTCATGTACAAGTCGAGCCGAGTTTTGGTGAGCTCGAGTTTGACTTGATGTATTTGAACTCAAGCCATTGATAATCATAAACAAGTTGAGCTCAAGTTCAAACTCGAAATCTGTTAAATAAAAATGGCGTCATTTTAACATATGTATTAATTGATTTTGGTTTATTAAGCTAGCTTGTGAGATCGACTTGGCTCAATAAAGCTAGCTCGAGAGCATGGCTTGATACAACTGAAAATAGTTTATAAAATATGGCGAAATGCAAGGATGAATCCTGAATATAACTCTAATGGTTTTAAACATTATGAGATCAGTAATAGAAAAGGAGTGTATATCTTAACTGATAGGAGAAAGGAAATACCCCTCAGAAGGCAAATGAATATTAAGGCTCTAACTGCTGAATTGGGCATTTCTGCTTCATGTGTGCTCAAATTGTCTTCTCAATTTGTAATCTTGTTGTCTTGTCTTATCAATTTATATTCATATACTTACGCCTTTCTTAAAAATGACAATTATTATATTTGACCACTTAATAAGTTTTAATTTAAAAGTGAGTACTAAAATTTAATTTTTAGTGTGAATTTGAAGGCACAATTGTTTAAAAAGTGCACAATCTAGCAAAATATCTGCCAACTTCACATTTTGAAAAGTGCACAACTAATAATAATAATGCCACAATATGTATCAGAAAAGAATACAATCATTATAAGAATTTAAAAAGGTGCACAATTAAGAATAACAAAATAACAAAATGGCTTATAGAAGTGCACAACTAATAATAAAAAGACCACAAAGTGGTTTACAGAAATTCACAACCGTTAATTAACAAAGAGAAACAAAAATCATTGAAAAAGTGCACAAATACTAAAAACAAAAGGCCTCTAAGTGTACAACCATTATAAGTGTGTTGCAAAAGAGTATAACAATTTTTGAAAAAGAGCGCAATTAATAATAACAAGGCAGCAAAATGGCTCTAATAATAATAAGGCTACAGAATGGCTTACAGAAGTTCACAACCGTTACTTAACAAAAAACAAACAATAACTATTGAAGAAGTGCACAACTAATAATAACAAAGCCACAAAATGGCTTACAGAAATGCACAACAAATGATAACAAGATATAAAATGGCTTACAGAAGTTAACAACTATTATCTAACACAGAAAATAATAACTACTGAAAAGTGCACAAATAATAATAATAAGGCCACAAATTGGCTTACAAAAGTGCACGGCTAATAATAAAAAGGCTACAAAGTGGATTAGAAAAGTTTACAACCGTTAATTAATACAAAGAAACAAAAACCATTGAAAAAGTGCAAGTACTAAAAACAAAATATCACAAATTGTACAACTATTATAAGTGTGTTAGAAAAGAGTACAGCTATTATAAAAATTTTAGAAAGTACACAATTAATAATCATAAGGCTACAAAATGACCTATAGAAGTACACAATTAATAATAATAATGCCACAAAATTTAGTTATAGGAGAGAGGGCAAATTTTAGAGATTTTTAAGAGAATGATTTCGAACCAATCTCTAATTTTCTTCTTTTTTGAATAATCAAAACACACCTACACTTTTAAAAGTAAAACGTGGTTGTTTTCAAAACTCAACTGAGCATAATATATATTCATTTTTAACATCAACGATTGTGGCTAAATTTACAATAATAAAACTAGACATATATTTATCAAACATACAAATAAGGATTAATTCTATATTTATATGACCATTATTTTGACTTTTAGTATTAGAACTTTAATTTTGTGGACAAATTTATAAAAACGACCACTCTTACTATAAAACAAAATGAAAAAGTGATTGATATTTTGTCCCTTGAAATACGCGTGCATTAAATACTTATAATATTTGTGTCTATCACTTTCCTTGATTGTTGAGCTTCAATCTTAAAATAAACACATACACTCTAAGAGCTTTCTAGTCTTTTTAATTTGGCTTGCATCCTAAAATTATTATTTAGAGTAAAATTCTCTATATAAAAAATATACCCAAAAAGAAATTTTTTTTCTAAATAAAGAGAATGGAGGGAGTACAAGTATTTGAAAAATTAGACTTTGTAGATAATTAACAATATTCATGTTTGCTGTACAAAATTCACTCCATGGGAATCTTCACTTGTTACGTATGCTCCAGCTGATGATTCTCCTAGTAGCTTTTTAAAGAAAACCAATGACATATTTGAAACTACGAATTCCGATAATAAAACTGAAGCACCGGTAGCCAGCAGCGAAGAGCATGCAGATACAAAGAATCAGCCATTCATGCAATTTCAGTTTCTTAAATGGCCTACATGGCTTCTGGGTCCTTCTCTTCTTCTAGCCATTGGCATTGTTCTCAAACTATGGCTATCACTATCTTCTATATTTCCAATGCCAATACGGCCAGCCTGCTTTCCTTGATTGGACTAGAATGCACCTTCAATCTTGGTGCTTCCTCGCCTGAGATTGGTGAGAGGTGATCGAAAATGGGGAGCAAGTGATGGGTAGATGTTGTGACGAGAGACAGTTGGGTAGAGAGAATCTGAGTTCTGATAGCATGAGGGATAAGGTAGATAAAGGTCAATTGTCTTTTTACTCTAAAATTAACGGAAAAAGTGTGGTTTTTTGACCGAAGGACTAAATAGTATAAGGTATGCAAATCTTTGGAACATTATAAATATTTGACAAAAGTCTAAATTATTTAGATAATTATAATAAATTTTAGAGACGAAATAATTATTTTTATAATATTACATGTTTAATAGTTGTTAATTATTATATTAATTATTAATTGTTAGCTGTTGATATAATAATTTAAATTAAAATTATTTAGTAAAAATATCTGTCTAATTTAAAATAATAAAAAAAGATATTAACTCTAATTAGTTGAATTCAGAAAAAAAAAACAATGAATAGATTATTAAAAAAATTTAATTAATATTTATTAAACACTAAAAGTTAAAGCGATTGGTCTTTAGAAAAACTCTATCGAATTTTAAAAATTATTATAAAATTTATATCTATTAAGATAAGATTAATATAATAAAATTTAAACTTGATTAAACGTTAAAATTCAGCTCAAAAGCTAATATGGAAAAAGGAGTTCAGCGAATATAAAACCATCAGCATATAATTTTTCAATGCACAAATATCTTACATCTGTCTCCAAGTGTACCATTCAATTCAGACACCTTTCCACTCGTCATTCACCCTTCTACTTCTACATGCAATACAAAGAAACAAAAGCACAACTCACCACACCAGACGACTTCACCACCCAACAAATGAGTGGCGCAACCAGCTTCAGTTGGTTCCACGAGACCTGGTTCGACCAACTTCACCAAATGGTTAATCAACTAAGCGAAGCTCCTAAACCGCCCCCCACCCTAGACGCCGCTGCCCATTTGAGTCACTTAGTTGATAAGCTTCTCAATCACTATGCAGAGTATTATAGGGTTAAGTCAGTGGCGGCGGAGCGCGACGTTTTGTCGGTCTTCACCGCACCCTGGGTATCCTCCCTTGAACGGTCGCTCCACTGGATCGCAGGGTGGCGACCCACCACTTTGTTTCATCTTGTGTATACCGAGTCAAGCATACTGTTTGAGTCTCATATTGTTGATATTTTAAGAGGGCTAAGAACTGGAGATCTTGGTGATCTATCACCTGTTCAGTTCAGGCAAGTTCCACTAATTTTCTTTTTTCTTTTTTTGAATTTATTTTGATTTGCATGTGTCTTTTCTTTCCTTTTTAGCATTCGGTAAGGAAAATCGACCATAATATATTTCTTTATTTATTTTCTTGATAAATAATCTTTAAGTGCTCGCTGATAAACTCCAAATGGATAGATATAACATTATATTTTTTAGTTTTAATTTCATTATTTAAAAGAATATAAAAAGATATGAATTCATTGAATTTCTCAAAAGATACTCTATTAGTATTAATAGTAAAATATATAGATTCTTGATATTATTATTAATGAATTACAATTAAAAAAACTCTAATTTTGTAAAATATATGGATTTCATATTCGGTGAAATTGCATTTGTTTGATAAAAACAAATTTTATTAATTTAAAGGGTATTTTTTAAATAGAATTAATGTCTCATTTAGTATAAATGAAGTTAAAATGTGAAATTATAAATGAACTTTTCATGTTTGAAATATATTCAAAAATTAAAAATTTATTTGCCCTATATTCTAAAAATACTCTTAGTATAATAACGTTAGAAATGTGAGAAAGGTAGGAGGATAGAGAATTTGTCATAAAATTTTATACTTCTTTGTTACAATTTAGTTTAGTTATATTTAAATTTATAAAATTGAACTGAAATTAAATTTTTTATTTTTTCATACACAACCCGAAAATTTAAATTTATATATGAATTTTACAAAATTTTATGAAATTCATTTATTTCAAATAAAGAAAAATAATTGAATTTAATCGAATATAAAATTAAAGAAATTCAACTTTTAGAATTTTGATTTTAATTTCTTTCGTATCATTATGATGTTATGGTAGAATGTATTAATTTTAAAAAAATTTACTACTTCGTCTTTGTATGTATCGAAATACAATTAGTTAGCTCTTGCATTTCTAGAAATACTTTTTAAAGTCCATATGTTTTTATTTAGTCATTCCATCATATTTTAGCCAATTTAGCAATTACATGGATACAAAATACAAAATATTCTTACCTTTCTATCATATTTTCCTTTTGTACAAAAACATTCCATTCCATTCTTCATTGTTAACGAACTCACCAATTACACAGACAAAATATCCAGAACCAAACTAAACAAAGTTAATGAAGTATTCAAAATCAAGAAAATATTCGACAAATATCAAAAAAATCAAAATAACGAAACGGAGCCAAGATTTTAAATAATAGCCACAAACTTTCATCCATGTCTCTCTTTCTCTGTCTCTCTCCCCCTCACATCTAGAACCATGTCTGCATTTGCTTTGCTATAATTTTTACACGACAAGCTAATATGACTTTGTCGGCTGTGATGGCCCATATATGGAGATTGTGAATGGCCACCACTTCCTCCATTTTCAATACTTTCTAGTTTTGTTGTATCTATCTCCTGTGGAGTGCTCTCCAAAAATACTTCAAAGTTTCGCAGCATTTTGATCATTGTAGCTATAACTATAATTCAAAAAATTAAGGTGTAGATCAGATCAATTATCTTCCATTTGTTCAATATAACTTAACCCAGGAAAAAAGAGAAATGAAAAAATTGAAAAAAAAAATTGGAAGAAAGGATTAAGAAGTGCGACGGAATGAAAACGTAAGCATTTCAATGCAATGACCGACTAGTTATATTTCAATAAATATACTTTTCCTTAATTTTGTAAATTGTTGCCTATCCCATTTTCGAAACCAAATAAAAAAGTTCTTGGAATACTGAAATATTTGAATTCAACCTGTTGAATTTCATGGTTCAAAGAATCTCTGAGTCTCTGAGAATACCCATGGTTATTTTAAAAATTTGTCAGTTCAGGAAAAAAAAATAGTACAGTGATGAAATGGCATGATATTATTGGTTGGAAATCTTGGAATAGGAGAGTAAGCGAGTTGCAGTGCGAGACGGTGAAAGAAGAGAATGCAGTGACAGACCAACTCTCGGAATGGCAAGATGGCGCAAGTGAGTTAGTAGGGTCCACTTCTGCCACTGACGTTGATGAAAAGATCGGACGGTTGGTGAGCATTGTTCGTAGGGCAGATGATCTACGGCTCAGAACAGTCAGGATGATTGTTGATATGTTGACCCCACACCAAGCTGCTGAGTTCTTGGTTGCTGTTGCGGAGTTGCAGTTTGGAATCCGGATTTGGGGAAGAAATCAGGACCGTCAACGTCAGAGTTAGTGATGTAGTACATGGAAACTAGGTGTGCCTGTTTTGCACGCTAGCATTTCGTAGTGAGTACATGAATCTTATGTTTTAGGATATGTCGGATTCATTTCCATCTAATGAAGGAAGGCGGAGAATTTTTATTACATTAAGATTTGTTTGGATTTTAAAATTTAAATGATATTCAGTATAAATTATCTTTTAAAATTTAGATGTCATTTAATTTAGATCTTTTCGCAGTATATCAAAATTTTGTGGTATTCAAATTTTCATAAAATTTGTGGTGTTTAATTATCTAATATTATATATAAATATCAGAATAGAGAAAATAGTGAGATTTTTTATATTGCCCTCAATGAAATTTAAAATATTGTAAAAATAATTTTAGTCGTAATCAATTTGAAAATTATATTTTATATCAATGAGTGTTTGAATAAATTATTTGATACTTTTTTCTCTTAAGAGAGGTTGAAGATTCGATTTGTATGGATGAAATAAGTACATACTGAGAGCATTTTATTCTTTCTTGGGTCGATCTGGTGTGAGCACAATTTAGTTCTTGCCCAGTGGACTCAGGATACATGTGGTTAAAAAAAAATTATATTTTATTATTTGATTGGATATAATTTCTAAAAATTATTTTTTAAATAAATAAATATATAATAAAAAAAGAGAAAAATATACTCTTATGGTTGTAGAAAAAATTGTGAGCTTATTTTGCAAAGTTATACATTTCTTTTATGTAATATTTTTTTTATTATCTAATTAATTAATTTATTTATTTTAAATTTGCAACTTAGAATAAAATAGAAACAAAATACTTGAATAACCTCGTTACCTTACTAATATTGGATGCTAGCATGCTGTAATTTTTATTGATTGATTTGTTTTTACTCTTTTTTTTTATCCATCAAAATCAGCCTTCAGTCTCTGCAATTTTAGTCCTAGGGTCTTGTTCCTTTAATTTGCATTTTCTTGCAAGTATGAGTAATCAGCAGTTCTTTAGGAAAGAAGGTAAGCAAAAAGGTTAGCCTTCGATCGGAGTTGCATTGGTAAGCCTTGTCATAGGCTGTCATTCGTTAATTCAGGTTAAATTAAAGTGTGTAGATTTCCTATATTTTCTTTTAGTGATTGTCGGCTTTTTCTTTTTTCAGAAGTGCGGATTGAGGATTCTAGCTTTACCTTTTCTGCCGGGAACCTTTTCACTTTGAACTCGTGAGAAATGGGGCTAAGCTATACTCTACCTTATCTTGCTGAATCATAAATAAGCACACTTAGTGCTATTTGGTAGACAGGTTGTTTGTTTGACTGGTCTCTGATGTAGAGTGTGACCTCTTTCTTTCATCGGATATAGAAAGTATAGAGTTGTCTAGTCTAGTTCATTTGTTCTCCATTACCATCTATCTAAACTGGACAAGAGAAGTACGAAACCCTAATGGGGTGGCCTAACATAACCCAGAAAATGAGGATTGAACCTAGTATTTAGAGGAAAGCTATTTCAACCCAATCATTAACAGAGGAAAGATTACTTACCATTCTTAAACAAGTTACGTGAAGAATAGGCGAAAGAGACTCCATAGAACTCTTAGGAAAGGAAGAAGTCGTGAGTAGAGAACTATCAGAGAGTTTTCCTCCTTCCAAGAACAATGGACTCTTTTTATAGTTATTTTTGAAATTTAAGTTGGTAATTTTTTTAATATAATTTATTTCTTATTATATATTGAGTTCTTAAAAGGATTTTATTCTTAATAAAAATTTGTTATTTTTTATTTTCTTTTTCGTTATTGAATTAATTTGTAACTACTATCACTTTAATTTAGTAACAGATTTATATATCTCTTGCAATAAATAGATAACCTACTGATTAATCATTTTTAATTTTTTTTAATATATTTTTTTATATTATAAATATGTTTGACTTGAAAGAAAATAATGTTTATAAAATTGAAAAAAAGTATAACTATATATTTGTATTTTAGGTCATTTTTTGGATTTCAAGAGTTTTTGTATATTAATGTTCTGAGAATCAAACCGGTGAAGGTAGAGGTTCATTAAACCAGAGGATTTGACTAGGTTCAACACGGTTCAACCATATTTTTTTAAATATATTCTAAAAATAATTAAGAATGTAAAATATATAATACTAAATAATTTTTTACAAAAAGAATTTATAAATATTAAATAATTTTTAAAAGCACTATAAATTATGAAATTAATAATTTTTTATTTTATTAATTTATGGTTTATAAACATTCTTACTCAAATTTTTTCCATTGATAATGCTAATACAACCCATTTAACAATAAGATGAAAGGACAAAATGATGCAACAAAGATGTAATTAATTGTTTAATTATTTGATCTCAATGCCACGAAGCATACTACATCTATTTAATTATTCACCACTATCAAAAATTAATATTTTACTAAATAATAAATGAAAATTCCCTAGCAATAATAGTAGCTAGTAGTGGATATGGGACACCTAAAGCCCAATAAACATAACTTCAATCCAAGAAAACCAGAGCTAGCATACAATTCGTCTTTTTCATTCTTTTATTTCTTTTTCTTCATATCTGTCCATTCACATACCTTTTAGAACGATTGCTGATGTGGCCATGCCCCTTGCGATGTCTGTTCTACTTCGACTCTTTTAACGACTTCTTCGCTGCCAAGGTGCCCATCTGGCCTATATCGTTCCTTACCTTTCGTCTCTCTTTCTCGCTCTCTCTCTGACCAGCAGTATCGATCAGGATTCCGATCCTTGTCCCTGAGCTAATAGGAAAATCAAGTTTAAGAAATAAGCACATCTTTTGTTTAAGCAACTACAAATGGGCTTAATCAACTAGCTTCTGGTGATTGCAACGATTGTAATGCACGGATGGTTGCCTGGGTCAGAGAACTCCAAGAAATTAATTCAGTTTGTTGCCTTTGAATTGAACCGTAGTCATAAGCGGTCTGATTTGATGGTTTTTACTCGGTTTTTATCTGGTTTGTTGACTCCCCATTTTAGGTATCCAAGCCGGACCAGATTGGGGTCTGGTTCACGGTTAAACCGGTCAAACGGGCTGGTTCGGTTCGATTTTCAAAGACATGGTGTGTACGTTCATATATTCATTTTCCTAATGCATTGGGTAAGTAATACTATCACTATAGCCAAAATAATTATCATTATTAATTCAGATCATCTTCTCTTTTGGATTGAGGAAAGAGTTGGGGATTGAGTGATAAATTGATTTTTTTTTTAGCACCTATCAGAGTTTTAAAAATCTGTATTTATAAATTAGGGATTGAATGAGTAGATATAGATTGGATTGAACTTTATTTTGAGATCACCTTATATACGGCAAAGTCTAATACAAAGGCTAATACAAATTAAACAATTATATTTATTTTAATCTAAAATAAAAACTTATACTTTAATATTATATAATTAAAAATTAAAAGAGTATAAAAAATGAAATATTTACGAGCACTCTCAACGTGCAACACACGTCATAAAATTGACTAATGATTTTTTAAAAGTTCATATAAATTTGATACTATTAAAAAAATTGCTAATTTGAAAATATTTTATAAATTATTGATTTTGTTGGATTTTAGAGTGTTACATATAAATGGAAGAATCATTCACAAATCTATTCTTAAATCCAAAGATTTTAAAAGTCTTTTAAAATCTAACATAATTTTGATCTAATACATTCCTTTCTATACAACAATGTATTAATTATTGAACTAGTTTCGAATTAATTAACGTATTGAGAATTTGATATTTTGATAAAAATTAGTATTAATATTGCTGTAAATTTTTTCAAATTAATTTGATTATTTTATGAAATTTTTATGAATTGATTTCAATTAAATATTTATTTAACTAAATAAAAAGTTGAAAAGCTTTGAAATAGTTGAAGAACACGGTCCGCTGTATTGCTAGACCGCCAGGCTCTATGAGCCACGTGCAGTGGGTAATGCATCAAGCCTGTCTCAATCCACGCTGCCTTCTTGCACGAGCTCTAGTAGAAGTGTGTGTATATATATGTATATATATATATATATAAACTTGAGATTTTTCGACGAGATTGTTACCGTTTAGTCAAGGATGAGAAGTGCCTGGTCTTTCGACCATATTGCAATTGTTCTGGGGCAAGCCGACTAGCCATTGCAGGCATTTTATTGTCAGGATGGTAAGGTTTTAACGAACAATTTTAGAGAATATGACACATTTTATTTTTTTATCTGTTATTATTTTTTAATTTTTCAATTGGGCTCAAAAACCTTTTAATTAATTCAATTATCTCTTTAAATTAATTTTAATTGATATAAAAATTATTATACTTTCATCAAAGTCATCAAAATCTATTAAAAAAATCTCGTCAATTCCATAAAATTCTACGTAGAATTCTTGTGAAATCTATAGAAATTTTAAGAAATTTTTAAATTTTATCAAACTCAATAATTCTTTTAAAATAAAATAAAATCCTAATTTAATAACTCCATAAGTTGGATTCATTTCCATATGAAAAGAGATGGAAAATTGCATTTCCTGTTAATGAAAATTAACAATATTATTATCTTATTTTATAAACTAATTTTGATTCAAAAAATATTTTTTATGTTATTATAGTATTCTATTAATTTGTAATTAAAAAAATTTATTGAGTTAGTGGTTATATGATATTTTTTTAATTAAACAAATGATGTGTAATTTATTATTTATTATTTTATTACTTCTCCACAATTCAACAAAATATAAGTATTGTAATATTTTTTAAAAAGTTAGTGTAATTCAACATGTCTATCATTACTTTCTGAAAAGTTATTTCTTAAAAAATAAATTTTTATAAAATTTAACTTTCGTTAAATAATTTTCTACAATAATATTTAATTTGACAATAAACGCTTTATAAATTAAAATTATTATCATGATTTATACATTTTCTCATAAATTATCTATCACAATCTAAATCGTGGGTCGAACCGGTACTAGGATATGGGTAAGCTTAAGACCCTCGAGACTCGTAGTAAGCTTGAATCATTTGAAAATCTATCTTTATTAATATCTGATCATGAAACAGTAAATCTATATTATGACACAGTCCAACAAACAGTCGGTAACATTCTTGGCGCAGCTTCAAGGTAACATTTGATTCACAGGTCGGGCTTATACTCTTTAAATCAAAATACAATTTATACAGAATTCATTAGTCATAATATAGTCAAACTTTTCTTATCATAATTTCTCCAAATCTCAAAGAAAAATAATCCACAGGTTATTTATCAGCATACAACAGTTCTTTTACATATCCAGATATTAATTTGTTGTCTTGACTGCTGAACTAAACTAAAATATTCAAAATATTTCAACTTCTCAGATAATTCATACACTAATATTCTCAAAACTGATATTAAATACTGTATTTCTGCGGGAAAGAAGCAAAGCCTTTATGTATAATACCCTGAAATTTTTATTTCGAAACATTCCCATTTAAATTTAAATTGTAAATTATTAGCCAATAATATTACGCCACGTAATATTATGGGGATCGAAAATCATTTTGGTTCGCCCGAAAATTTATTGAATAACCA
>CANUEX010030217.1:0-47529 GCA_948099535.1 Jatropha multifida | reverse complement strand
TATTGCTTTACAAAATAAATTATAATGTGGTTATAATTATGAGTTTTATATTTGCATTGAAGCAATATCTCTAAATATTTCTAATCGATGTTCTCCTCATTATTGGATGATGATTAGAGCTGTTGAGACTGGTACATATTAAGTTTTTTCCTTAGGGAAGCAGTTGTTCTCATAAGCTGAGATATGTGTGATATCTAGAACTAATATGTAGGTGCTTGTTATTTAAACAAGTCCAATAAATTGACCTGAATGAGAATTCCATATGGAGAGTTACCTATATCTATGGAATACTCAAGTGATGGTTGTGTAAGTGATCCTTTGACTTGAGATTACTAAGCTGTCTTATATAGGGATGACTATATTTTGATTCTTTGTTCACATTATTCATTATATGAATAATAAGCAATGATTAATTGGACATAGTAGGAACTGTATGGAGATACTTGTGTAATCAAGAGATGATTCATCACCCTAGGTAAATTAGGAAAAATGTTCTAATTGTTCTCTACTAGTATTGATTATGAAATCCTTGTGCAAGGTGAAATGAAATTAGCAAATGAGATTTGGAATTTCATTCAACTGATCAATGGCTAAGGTTAAGAGAACTAACATGATTTAGTAAAGCAGACGCACTTCATACCTAATTACTAAATCGGAACATTAATGATGAAGGGATATCAATTACACTGATAAATCATCCACTGAAAGGTTAAGTCAAACACCACTTTGACCTTCCAAATATTTGAGTAGTCTTGACATGTTGCTAGACAATGTACTTGACCTTCAAATACTAATTAGTTAATATTTGTTACCAACATATTTGGAACCTAGAAGGTCACACACATAAGAATGAATATGAGAAAGTGAAAACGAGAAATCGAATCAAGTATGATTTGATTACAAATGAGTTTTATGGAGTTAAGGATAAAATTATAATTTATATTTGATTACAATTTTACCTAGATTATTAAGTATTGACTTAATTAATTTATGTATAAAATTTATTAAGATAAATTTTAGATTAAATAAACCTAATATTTTAATGATGATTTATTTATTTAAATAGTTAAATAAATAAATGTAATTGATTAAATTGAAAATTCCAATAGTATATGTATTATAATTTATTTATTTAAATTGTTTAAATAAATATTAAATAAATAAATTAGCACATATATATTTAGTTATAATTTATTTATTTAAAAGGTTTAAATAAATAATTATAATTAATTTATTTGTGACCTCGGGTTTTCCTATATAAGGTTTAATAAATAGTATAGACTGTACGAGAGTTGAACGTGAGAACAAGAGTTGTTGCTCATATCCACAAAACAAAATAGAGAGTCTATGACAGCTAGCACCGTCGTACGCTCTAATCTCTCAACCCTCTAAAAGTAGTTTTAGAGTTTTTCAATTGTCCATTCGTGTGGATACAGCTAAAGGCCGGACGTTTGGACGGCTTGTGGTTTGCGACAACCTAGCCCTGTAGATCGAAGTTTCGAAGAATCTGCGAAAAGGTATTCTTCTTAACTAATTTTATTGCCTTATTTGTTTAAACGAATCCCTGTTGGTATAATTAATTATTTTAATTATATTATTTCGCTGCGCATATATGATATCGAAACCCAACATTTTCATCGTAATAACAACTAACGTTATTACTAGACTTAAAGAAAAAACACCATTACCAGTTTAAAATTTTACACAAAAAATCAAAATGAAAACTAGCGTCTTTATTGGATTAAAAAGAATAATGTTGTTATAGTTTGGAATCTTCTAAAGAAAATAAACAAAAACGGAAAAAAAAAGTAAAAATAGTTGAGTTTATAGTGGAGTGTAATTTTGTCAATAAATATTTCAATAGTCAATTTTGTAAAATTTATTTACAAATTCCATCAATTTTAGTAGAATTCAATTTAGGCATAACCAATTCCATAGAATTCAATTCGTAGAATTGAAATCTATATTTTTTTTTCATTCTAAACACACATCATTTTGGATTTTCAAATGAATTCCATAAAGAATTCATTATTTCAAATGGACTGATAGTTTATTTCAATTCTACATTTCAATAAATAGAAAAATAATTGAGGATCTGTTTGTTTCTAAAAAATAACTTTTGAAAAATATTTTCTAAATTACTTAATTTTCATTATTCGGTTTGCAATATTGAAAATTGGTTAAAAAAATATTACACTTAAACTCAAATTAAGCCATAAGGCACATAAAATGTCACATATCCCAAGTCATACCAAGAAAAATAGCATAAAAGTATTCTTTATAATATAAGTCATTCTTTTCTCATCTAATTCAACCAAAGTATTTATAGATGCTCATGTTCATGGAGAGATAAAATAATTTATGTTTCTAGTTTTTATGGATATCCTCAAAGGCATCATTGGAGGGCTGGTTGAAATCTGTTATGGGCTTTGTTTAATATGGATGGTAAGGCATGGTTACTATTTTGAGATTTTAACAACATCCTTTCACTAGAAGAGAAAAAAGGTGAAGCTACATATCCACAATTTCCTATTCATGGTTTTCAAGAGGTTTTGACATATTGTGGTTCAATTGACATTCTTTTGGAAGGTTCTATTATTACATGGGAGCAACAGTTTCAGAATGTGGTTCAGATTCGAGAACGACTTGATTAAGGGCTAACTAATGATAGATGACAATGTCTGTTTTCAAATTATGTCGCTAAATGCTAGTTTTTATAACCAGTGACCATCGTCCTATTCTTTTGGAACCCGCCCCTATTAATAGTTTACAATAATGATTTTTTTTTATTTGACAATCATTGGTTAAGGGAACCTCATGTTTCTGCTGTAGTTGATATGGGTTGGACAATTTCAAATAATATGAAATTGATGGACTCTATGACAATTTTGGATAATATGGAATTAATGGATTGTAAGACATCAATAGTGCATTAGCTTATTTTTAAGTTAAAACTCGAAATTTGGAATTTTGACAATGTACATAGTATATCAAGTGGCTTTTGGAAGATGATAGAAACACTATGACAAATGTAGAAATTTATCGATTGTGCGAGGAATGGAATTCCTTGTAGTAGGAGGAAATTCAATATAGACAACAAGCCAAGGAATTTTTGTTGCGGTATGGGGATCAAAACTCAAAATATTTTCATGCCTCTATTAAAAATCATAGAAGATGTAATAAAATTTCAAGTTTAAAAAATACAGCTAATGATTAGATTTATGATACACTTAGAATTTAAGCATTGGTGTTAGACTATCACAATCTGTTTTTTAGAAATTTTAGTAATGCCTCTTGCATAATTGGTTTGCTTGATAAACGGATTTTAGATGTTGATAATGCTTGTTTGATTACACCATTTCATATTGATGAATTTAAAGATGTTTTTTTTTTCAAATGCGTTCGAATAAATCTCCAGGTCCGAATGGACTGAATGTTGCTTTTTATCAAAGGTATTGGAATATGATTGGCTATGATATTTTTTCTTGTTGTGTTGCTTGGTTGGAGAGCGTAAATTTCTAAATGCCTTATGTGATACTATCATTATTTTAATTCCAAAAAAGGACTAATCCTAAATATTTGTATGATTTTCGCCCTATATTCCTTTGTAATGTTTTGTATAGAATAATCTCTAAAGTCTTAGCAAATAGACTAAAAAAAGAATTTGGTTCAAGTTATGTCTAGTAGTTAGTCTGCTTTGATAAGTGATAATATTCTTGTAGCATTTGAGACTATTTTTGTTATGAAACATCTTAAGGGTAGTGAGGGAGTTACTACTTTAAAAATATACATTTCGAAGGCATATGACAAGGTTGGTTGGTAGTTTTTAAAAGAAAAGCTTCATGGGTTGGGTTTTAAAAAAAAATGGGTTGGATGCATGATGATGTGTATTTGCAATGTGTAGTATTTTATTTTTTGTAACAATGAAGTTATAGGTTCTATTATTCTTGGTCGTGGTATTAGACAAGGAGATCTCCTTTTGAGGGCCTGTCAACATCATTTAGAGAAGTGAAAAAATTAATGGATGGATTCATGGTTGTAGGTAGGCATAAGATGTCCAAAAGTTTCTTACTTGTTATTCGCAGATGATTCATTATTCTTTTTTAAGGATAATAAAAGTGAAAGTGGAAAGATTAAAAATATCGTGATCGAATATGAATCTACTTCAGAACAATCAATTAATTTCCAAAAATCAAGCATCATGTTTAGTCCTAATTTGTCACAGGATTTGAAGTTGGTCATTTCAAGAATTTTTGGCGTTTCATCGCATTTAAGTGGTGGCACTTATTTAGGGCTTCTTTCTTTTATAGGTTGAAATAAGAAACAAATCTTTTCTTTCTAAAGGATAAGCTTTAGAAAAGAGTTAATGGGTGGCAAAATAGACTATTATTTAGAGCTTGTGAGGAAGTTCTTTTGAAATTCGTTACATAGGCTATTCCTACCTATGCTATGAGTGTGTTTGATTTGCCTTCTTCTATTTGTAATGACTTTCAAAAAACTATGGATTCATATTGATGGGGTGGCAAAAAGGGTGGAAATCATAAGATCCATTGGCTGTCGTGGGATAGGACGTGTAAGGGCAAATGAGATGGAAGATTATATTGGATTTTTGAGATCTGCATTGTCTTAATATTTCTATATTAGCTAAGAAATGGTGGAGGTTGTTAACCGATACTACTAATCTTCTATATCAGATTTACAAAGCTAAATATTTTTTCAATGGGGATTTTTGTCAGCTTCTTTAGGGGTCAACCCCAACTTTACTTAGAAGTGTGTGTTCTTAGCTCAAGATGTCTTAAAATAGGGTATTCAATGGTGTGTTGGAATTGGTGAGAGAATTTTAGTTTTAATATATCATTTGATTGTAAAAAAGGGGTAGATTTATGATTGGTCTTAATTTTATAGTTATTTTTAGTAAGTTTTCTATAGGATTTCTTTTAATTTTAATTCAGATTTATTTATATTTTTCAATAGAGCTTTCTTAAATCATGTTTCACTTGATCTTTAAAAATGCAAAAGAGGACTAAAAGTAATAATTTTAGCCATGACATCCAGCAAGGGGCACGTCCAAGCGTGTTAACCAACACCCCTGTGTTACAATATAGAGTTTAACTTGGGCCAAAACTTCAATTTTAAGACCATATTGCTTGCATATATCTGTATGAAAATATTGTAGGATGTGTCTTATCAAGCAGGATTCCTATTTAGACGCTAGGAGAGTCCTAATGGGAAAGAAATAAAAATCGTGAACAATTTTCTATCTCCAAAATCTTTCTTTCACAATAGAGATTTACTTTCCTAAATGAATGTGCAGATATTCTAGAAAGTCTACATAAAGAGAGAGACTAGCTAGATCTTTTTTGCATATGTGGTTCTATTTGTTCTCTACTCTATTTAGTTTCTCTCTTTAAGACTTCAAATATTCAATTTAGAGTTAAAATTCAAGGAAGCCGCTCAAGTCTACCGTTGACTAGTTTTTATTTCTAAACTCTCTTCTTATTTATTTTCATTATATGATTATTTCAAAGTTTAATTGAGTTTAATTTATTTACTATTTCGAACTAAATCTTTTTACTAGGATTATGATGTAGATTAAATTCAACTCTAGCTAATAATATTAAATTTGATTTTCTTTATTCGGGTAAAATTTATTATTAATTTTAATGCTTCTAGACAGAGTTTCTCTCCTAGATTAATTTATTTCATTAATTTTTGTCAAGAGAAGGGTTTTTTATATGAACAGAATAATAAATTTCATGGAATAACAATTTGATGTGAGAGCTAGATGGTTTCACTTATGAGAGGTTTTCATAAAATTAAATGCCTTAATTTTGTAGATTCCTAAATAATCATAAGAATTTAATGATTTAATTTATATTTAATTACGTCATTGAGAGATGGATATTGAATTGGGTTAAAAAAAGCTTTTAAAATATCAAGAGAGTTTATTAGCGATTTTAGGGTTATTTCTATTTCTTAAGTAATTGAAATTGATTATCAAACTAATAGGATAAATCGAATAGAATTAAGTGAAGTCAAAATCCCTAGCAACATTTAAACTTTGATTTCTTTTCAACAATTACTTGCTTGATTTCTTTCTCATTGCTCTATTTTATTTCTTTTATTTTCAAATATATTCTCTTATTGTTGTCTAGATAATAGTAAGTTAACATAATTTTGGTAATCAGTATACAGTTTTCATGGGACAATATTCTGCTTACTCTTTTTTATTTATTTGCAATTTTGTGCACTTTGCAAATTTGCCTGTCATTTTATGATAAATAATGGGATGTTTTTTATTTATCCAAATTTTAAAGGTTAGTGATTTAATGACTGATGGAAGGAGGACTTAAAATGTCAACAAAATTATTGAGAGCTTTACTATGCGCGATATACGGGCTATATCGATAATACCTTTAAGTTTACATACTAGAAAGGAAGAGATCATTTGGCATTATGATAGAAGAGGTGTGCTTTCGATGAAATCTTGTTATTATCTTTGTCAAAGGTCTTGGGTAGAGTTGATAATGAGAGACAAGAAGGTATTTGGAGTAGGATTTGGAGATTAAAAATCACTCCCAAAGTTAAAAATTTTTTATGGAGAGCTCTTAAGAATATTTTGCTAACAAAAATGAAGTTATTTAAGGGATTGATGTGGATATGATGTGTAATTTTTATGATGGAGTTAAGGATTTAGATCATATTTTAATGAAATGCTCAAAGATGAAAAAAGTTTGGTTGGCTAATAGCTTTATTCCTAACCAAAATACAGCCTTTAAGCACTTTGTTTTGTAGGTTTTGGATTTTAATGATGTTGCTTTAATTTTCAAACTAGCTTTTGTTGCTTGAAAATGTTGATATGCTAGGAATCAATCCACTTCGAATGAATTTATGCTGTGTACAAATTCTATTTGTCAATCCATCAGTAATGCATTGATAGATTGGCGATCGTCATTGTCACCAAACCATGATGTCCATGTATTGCACAGTTCATATGGAAGGCCTCCCTCTTTTAGTTACCCACTGCTGCACTTGTTATATGGAATATTTTTATACGTGGGGCTCTATTTTCCAATCTAAGCATCTCAGGATTTGGGGCAATGATTGAAGACTAAGAGAGACGATTCTTGATGGCTTTATCAGGCAGATTCCAAGGTTTCTATGAAGCTTTGATTGTAGAAGCATTTGCTTTTAGGTCGACTTTGGATTGGCTAGAATCTAATCTTCATGGGCCTGGTTGTATTTTCACATATTCACAATAACTAGTGTTTGCATTACTTTCATCAAACTATGATTCTTCCCCTTTTGGTTTGATTGTTGATGATTGTAAGTTGGATTTAAGTCATAGGTTGGACGTGTCCATACGATGGATTCGAAGATAGGCTAATATAGGAGCTCATTCTTTAGCATGAGCTTCCTATCAATATGCTAGTTTTCAAATTTGGGAGAGTACACCTTGTTTATACTCACTTTTTAATTCCTAATGCAAAATTTTTTTTCTCTTCAAAAAATTATATTGATGTATGCATTTCATGTATATAAATTATACCTTTTTATCATTTAGATTAGTTCAATTTTAGGCATTTCAAATAAATTAAATTTATTTTTACATGCATTGTAAATATTTTTCATCCATTTTTTCTTTATAGTACAGTTCTCATCTCTTCTTGGAGAAACCCAAAGTAGGGGAATTACAGTCATTTCAAGCCAACCAATAAAGGACAAATTTGCTATCAATTTAAATGGCCAATCCTTGAGCCGTGTTTTATCCACTCAAGAGTCAAAAGCACTTGTCCAAAAGCATGACCTTTCGAGCAATCGTGTTTTCTCTCCTCATAAGTCAGAAGACTCAGTACAAAAAGCATGGCCTCGCAAACAGCCATATAAATTAAAGAAATGACATACAGTTTGAGCCTTTCTTAAAGCTGAGTTTCATCTATGGACCCTAATCGCAGCTCACCTGTATGTGGAGCCATGTACTCTTAAAAGTCTGAAGCTAGCAAGCAAGACACGACTCTAGATCTGACCATGCTTTTCCTTCTGTGGCACTAAAAGTAAAAGATTTGATCAAGGAATGTCTGAATTTCCTTCCCATCAGCCTCTTCACTATAAAAAGGAAGTGATGAAATTGAGACAATAACAGGAAAGCTAAGAATACTCATAAAAGGAGAGGAAAAAGAAACTTAGAAGGGGAGCTAACTTGAAGTAAAGAAAGAATCTTCATTCTCTTTCCTTTTGGGTTTGCTCAAAGAATCTACTCCATAGTTAACAAGAAAACTAGAGCCTGCCTCTGTTTTAATTGTGGACAAGAATGATTCTAGAGCCTACTTTTCTTTTGAATCCCATATTGGGAAATTTGAGAATGTTGAGTGAGTAGTTCCTTAACTAGTGTTGGGTGAAGACCCATTTGAACAGAATATTTATAATTGTTTTTCCTTATTTTAATCCAAGTTGATGTTTTCTTCATTTATGTGTGGTGCACTTAATGCTTATGGGTATGTAAAGCTCCATATTCGTATTTATGAATATGAAAGAGAGGGATAAGAACCAAAAGGTAGAACCCTTATTGGATTGCCTCATATGAAAATTTGGAAAATGGACTCAGAATGAGCTAATCCCTTAAGGAATTAGGGAAGATTACAAAGACTAATGGGTTGAGATCATCATTAAACAACGAAAGTACATATTTTAATGACCTTAGCACGTTTATATTACTTGAAAGAGGCATAAATAAAACTAGATTACTTCCCCTTCAAGATGCATCTCCTAATGGATTAAAAATGAAAACTTGAATCAAATATAGATATTCAATAGTGTCGTTCCTAGAACTAGTGTTTCCTTTTACTTGAATACATTAATCTAGACAACTTGGATTTCATTTTAGTAGTTCAAATCATTTCCTTTTCTTTAGTTCATTTAGATTTGAAAGAAACAATCATCTATTCTTCTAGATAATATAAATTGGATTAAAAGTTAATACTTAGTCTCCATTATACTTGGAGATAATGTTATTTTTGACGTTTGAACTTGTGATTTTTTTCTATTTTGCTGTCTGAATGGAAAACACTATCAATTGCGTATCCACAATTTATAGGACCAAGCTGGACAACGAAAATTTGAATGATGTTATTATGATAATTTCTAAGTAGTTGCCACGTCTGCATGATGACGTGTAATGCCCTAACTCTAACCACCAGAGGAATTATCCGCTTTGAATCAAACCGATTTCATCCCATACTAAATCAGCAAAACCAGCACGGTTTTGTCCCGCAGGTGAAATAGGAACTTCCCAAGAGGTTACCCATCCTAGAATTTCTGTTAAGCGAGCACGCTTAACCCTGGGATTTTTCCAACTCTCCAGTCATTCCACCAAAAGGGGCCTCTGATGATTAGTTACCCCCTTTTCGATATATGATCTGATTCATTCTTGTGTCCCGCATTCCACTATCCTAGCTAGCCTGCCATCCTAGAAGCTCGCCAGGAGCCCTGCTCTACCTGCCCTCCTAGGATCTCTTTACCGAGTCGGAATGTCACATGAGGTATATTAAAATTTTGGCCAAATAAACATCCAACAAGGTACAAATGGGCCCCACATAGTCCTAATGTATTTTTCAATTGTCCACTCCATCAAGAGACAACAAATTGAAAAAAAAAATTAAAAGTTTAGACATTCAATTGACAGCATTTTCCGTTCAAACATAAAAAAAAAAAAACAAATTCAAGCACTAAAAATAATGTCATTCCTTATCCTTGATTATGATATCTGATTATACTACTTGAACTTAAACAAATATACCTCTGATTCAATTGTAAAACCACATATAAAAATAATAACAATTTGCATCTTGTTATAAAACTATATAACATAATGAATGTCCATAAGTTTATATTAAATATTATTTATTTATCCAAAAGTCATGTCTTTTGAAATAAAGGGTTATGTCCTTTGGGATAAAAGTTATATCTTTTAGTGTAAGATTGTGTCTCTTAGAGATGACTTTTGGTACTCTATAAATAAGCCCTTAATCCTATTGATGTTGTAACTAAGATTAAGATTACAATAAGATCACTTCTCCCTACTCTCTCTTCTTCTATCTATTATATTTTTATATATTTTTTATTTCTTATATTTCATAATACATCTCAAATATTATAACGAGCAAATTAATTTATTATCTGGGGTGAAAATTGAATCATTTTAATATAAAACTAATTTTTCTAACATGCGTTGCACAAATTTGCACTTGTTAATCCTACTTGTTATTTATTTTTTTATTAATTTTTTACTTATAATATACTTAAAATATAATAATATTTTAAATTGACAAAATAATTTAAATTAGATTTAAAATTGAAATTTAAAATAAAAAAATCTAACTATCATTTACTCTTTTAAATTTTAATTTAATTTTGTTTTTAGGTATTGGACTATTTTTTATTTAGAATTAATTAAACTTTAAAATAGAATTTAGATTTAAATAGAAAATTAATATAACCAATTAAAAGTAAACTACATTTATTTTTCAACCAATAAAATTAAAGTTTTCAATGGTATTTTTTTTATTCATAAACTTAACATTAGCATTTTAGGAACCCAATATTTTCTTATTAAGATGTGACTAAAATGGATTTTCTATACAAGCGAAAAATTTATGATTTATACACGCATAGTCTAATGATAAATACATATATAACTGGACAAGAAATTCAAGTTCGAATCCCTTTCTCCTATACTAAAAAAAATATGATTTATTATATTATAATTTGAATATTGAAATTTTCATAGTTCCATCGAAATACTTGAAAATAAAAAATAAAATAATTACCGTATGAAATGTTAATCTTACAATCCAAATAAAATTTAAACTTTTATCAATAAAATATAAAATAAAAGGGATGAGGAAAAGAGAAAACGAAAAATATGCATACTAAAAAATGCGGCGTGGAAATATATAAAGTGAGTTTTAGGTTTATAAAACAGGTTATCAATTTTGATTATAAATTTAGCAACAGACAGAAATTCCGTTGCTAACTCATTTGTAATCATTTTGTTAACTGTTAGCAACCAAGAATAATGAAACAAATTTTGTTAATTAATAAAAATTAATACAGGTTATAATGTTAGAAACAGAAACATTTCGTTGCTAATCCATAAATAGAATCCTTTGCCAAGTTTATAATTTAGAAACGGAAACAATACCGTTGCTAATTTATAAGTAGAAACTTTTGTAAAATTTATAACGAATCTATAAATTTATAATTCTAAATATAAATAAAAAGAATAAATAGATTACTAAGTTATAAAAAATATAAATAAAAGCTATTTTATTAATTTATAAAAAGAGAGAGTTAATACTTATCACAAAAATAAAACATAATCGCAAACTTAATAATTCCAAATTAGTAAAAGTTTGAAATAATAATTCATGATAGTCAAAAGAAATCAATTTTTGATAGTAAAAAATAATTAAAACTAAATATATATATATATATATATATATATATATATAGTTAGTGGTATGATAGAATAAATCTCTAATTAATATTAATATAATAAAAATAATAAATTGAAATCATAATTAGAATAAGATTAGATTATACTCTCAAATAGGAATAAAAATACCAATAAAATTAAAAAAATTTTAATTAACAAATGACTAAATTATCCATATTATTAGTAATTAAATTAAAAATTTATAAGAAGCGTTTTAGAGATGCAATATTTCTCCTTCATATTTATATATTTATATATATATATATATATATTATTATAAATAATAATAATAAATCATCGATTAGTGTACGAGAGCCGCCATGAGCATCCATTTTGTTGTTATTGGTTAAAGTATGTATATAGCTGCGGGTTATATGTTCTTAACACGACAAGTTTGGGTCTATCCCTAATGTTATTATGGTTAAGATGTATGAACAATATATTTTATATTACAGGCACCATTTGTATTAATTGTCAACCAGTAATAGCATTAGGTGAACTATCCCTTTTATTTTTCGGTGAGATGATCGCCAGCAAGACTTTAGATTTTTCTTTTTCTTTTTCTTTTTTCCTTTGAAAAAAAAATATTTACATTCTGTGTCAAGCTTTAATTATATATTAAATAAATTCATCTTCAATTTCTTTCTTTAATATTTTATTCAAACAAAATTAGAATTGATAAATAATATAATATGAGGACATCATAAAATTCCCATAAAAAGAATTTTGTGATATCGGTCTTTTGAGCATGCGGGGAGCCAGATTTAAAATTTATAAGTCAAAATAAATTTAATATAAAAATGTTAAAATATGATATTGATTAGGGTTAAAAATGGAAAAAAAAAGTACATAAGATAGAGGGACAATTACCCAAATAGCCAATTATAATCATTGTGGTAAGTACAGTTGCGACAAGTTCAGATTTCACTTCATTAAGATAAATCAAGTAATCTCATTTTTCATATCACTTCATTGAAAATCCTGTGCACAACTGTACATCTCAATGCACCCACTAACACCATCCCAGCATAAAATATGCCTTCTGAAATTCAAATCCAAAAGATCTTACAACTAAAAAATAATATTTATTGTAAGGTAGGTTTACCAATTACAATCATCTTGGGATTTTTCTAAACAGAAGTATCTGCAAAAAGATGGGTTTGAAGTTTGAACTTCAAAATGCTGATTTAACTGTTGATCAAACTTTCTTCATTCCGTTAGGTCGTTGACATTTGATACAACAATATTGAGAATATTGACCAATTAAGCCCACATGCCTCCTTCTTCTTTTTCTTTTGCATATGGTATCAATTGTAAACATATTTCTTCTATAAACTTGTCCACAATAAAAATACAAAGTAAAAAAAAAAAATTGAAGACTAAGAAAGAAAAAAGAGGATCTATACATTGACAATTGTGCATAAATGGGAAAAAGTTTATTTTTTTTGGTGGGAAATTTATGCTCTTTGGTTTGGACAACAAAAAAATTAATCTGAGTTTAGTAATAAAAGCATTTTTTTCCTATCCCATGAATTAGATAATACTATATTACTTTCTATGCTTGTTTTGGTACTATTTATTTTATTTGTTAGAGCCGGAGGAATTCCATACACTCATTTCGATTTTGGCATAAAAGATTTAAACACGGAGTTAAAAAGGTTTTGACAATAAATCATTTCTATAAATTTATAACATACAATAAATCTTCTCTCCTTGGTAATTAAATTTTATCTGATTTTCTCGCATTGTTAATATTCCTTTCCCTCTCTTTTTGTGTCAAATAATCTTTCTTGCACAAACGAGAATTAGGAAAGAATTCAATCATTTTTTCCTTTCGTCTGTCTCCAAATAATCCTACAATATGTGTGTGTAGATATTCATTTTAGGGGGATTTTGCAAAAGTTGATGTTCAAGATGTTGGTGATGATATTGAAGGATATGTGGTTATATCTTCTGTGAATCGAAGGATGCAAGAGAAGTAGTTCATTTTTCTGCTGGCAAAGATGGAAAGAGATCAAAGAAATATATTACTGAGTTTGATACAAACTAAGAGTCAATTTTAATGTCATGGGCATCGGAGGAGCTTAATGTAGGCCTATGGTTGCAGGCCACTCAAGAAATTTTTTTAAAAAATTTCTTATGAAAAATTAAATTTTGATCCTTAAAAATATAGAAAAATTATAGTTGATGGCCTTAAATTATTTATCCTAGCTCTACCCCTGGTTTATCTCTCAAGTATTGTAAATTATCTGTTTTGCACTTGCGAGGAAGGTATAGTAGATGAAGGTTTAATAACGTTGTTTTATTTGGTTTAATGGTAAAAGAAGGTAATATTAACTATAAATATTACAAAAATAATCTTGTCATAGAAGATTTATAAAAATAATTATGGATAATTTTAAAAATTAAAATTTTTTAACTATACTTACACCTGAATTTGGGATGTTGAAGATCGGAGTGTTTAGACGAATTTTTAATATCTCAAATAACTTTTAAAAACTCATAGTCTCTCTCAGACTCTTTTTCTAAATGACTAAATAATCTTTCTCTATCTTATTTTGCCCTTCAAACCTATCAAATAACCTTCATCCAAACAATCTGTCAGCGGTTAAGAATTTTGTGACTTATTTCTTTTCACAAATATTTCTTCTATTTTATTTGGTTTAGATGAACTTCTATCACATACAATAAGTGGACTTTGATTGGCCCAAACCACTAAAAAGACCCTTCAATTTTATGAGTTGCTTTAATTCTATCCTCAATTTAAATTTCTTCTTTAGACTCCTAAGCCTGAAAATTAGTTACAATAGCAAACTAAATACAAATTCTACCCAATTTAAATTTATGATGCTGGGGTAATTAATATTCAAATTCAGGTGCCTAAAGAAAAAAAATTAGATTTAGAATAGAATTGCAGAGTTGAGAATTTTTTCAATGGTTTGGCCCCTGGATTGGGCATACATCTAACAAGGAAGCTATTTGGATCCAGAGGTTATGCCTTATCAAACAACTATGATTTGCATATGCATATTTAGTCTTTGATAATAGATTTTCTCTACGTACAACGTAAATATATACAGCCACTAGAATAACGGAAATTCACCTAATTAATTTTTAAAATCAGAAAATTATATATATGATTACTCTAGAAAGATGACCCTGGTAGGTAGTCAAGTGGTTGGTTGGCGAGTCAAATCCTTTCTTCCCGCCACAGGTAACACCCAATGGGTCCTAAGTGAAGACAACCTACCACAATTCTCTACTGTTTGGCCTTTTTTTTTTCCTAAATCAATTGTTTAGTATTTATTAAGAGGCCAGAATCAAAGAAAAAAAAATGTCCAAAAATCATAAAAGCATTGATCAATTATGAAGAGGGGGCTCATCCCAATAAAGACATGTTTTGTTAAATTATTTATATCTGCTAACAGTTGATACCAATATTTATAACGGATGGCCGTTAGAGGTTGGCTATTACTATTAGCGTTTGATAAAGTTTTGATAGTATTTGTTGTTGAAATATAAAATGAGGCATAATCGTTTTTATATTTTACGATATATATATATTTTTAATTTAATTTGAATATATAATTAAATAGCCATAAATAAATTGCTAATAAAAATATTAGTTTAAAAAAATTATTTTATGAGCTTAATGAAATTCAAATATAATATAAATATAATTTAATTATCAATTTAAATGAAAAAAATTCAAAACGTAACCGGTGGTATCAACAGCAAACGAAACTTCTATTAGCTATCAACTACCGATTAAAAAATTTACCAAACATCTATGACCTAGTTGTTAGTATAAAACAACTATGAGGTTGTAAATTACTTTTTTTTAAAGAACTTAATTTGTGCATTTTATTCTGATTGGAATTTCTTAAATCAATATGCATAAAGCAAATATTTTTTTATTTGAGAACTGACTTATGGGGCATTTTTTATAGGCCTCCACTTGGTATTTCTTCTTTCTTTATTTATTGTATTTAACTATTATTTTTAATTAATTCTTATTAAAGTATATACTTTGAGAAAATAAAATAACTATTTCTATCATAATATTTTGTATTAATTATTGTTACCATTTGAAATAAAAAATAGTTTAATCATTATGAAAATTTACAAAATATTTAACTATATTTATCAAATTAAATTTGAATATTATAAATTATAAAATTATTTATTTATAATTAGCAATGAACAAGTGATCAAGATTTTATATTTTTACTTGTAGCATTTGTAACTAACCCATGTGTAGTTAACTTGATGGAATGAACAAAATCTGGATATATAGTTCACAAGAAATCATTGGTATAAAAATTTTATCATATAAGAATTCCGACTAAATCAACCGAATTCAATATAAATGAATGTATAATGATACTAACTCATGAATTTTATTATAGCCAGAGGGCGGTGGATACTAATAGCTATTTTCATTTAGATACTAATAGCTATTTTCATTTAATTTCTAACAAGAGAATTTTTAGAAATTATTTCTTTCCTAATTATGTATATTAAAAAAATTTATTATTTTCTTGTTATTTATATTATTTTTATTAAAAAAAGTTTTACTATATGTAATATATTTATTTATGTAATTAATTATATCATTTTTAATTAAGTTTATTTTTGTATTCATCGTATGAAATGATAAATATATTTTTACTCCTTATGAAAAAATTTTTGGTTTGCCACTAATTATTACATGCATAAATTCAATTTGTTTGGATTATCGCAAAAGAAAAAAAATTCACATTTCAATTTATAGATTTGTCCAAATATATATGATCAACTAAATCTCTAATGGACAGTGCGATTATCATGAAATGCAATCATACTTACCCTTGTTTGCAATAAATAATACCACAAAATATTCTGAAATTTATTTAAAAATTTATATTTTTGTATTTTGAATGAAAAAATTTAGATTTTCATTTTTGAAATTCAATTCTAGAGAATTGAACATAACTACACCGAATTCTAAAAAATATGTAAAATTTCTAAATGAATTCCACAAAACTAAATAATTCAACATTTTATCACAAAACTACTGTTCTCCTTCTACAAAGTCAATTTTTCAATTTTTTTACTTATTTACTTATTTATTTTATCAAACTTGACCAAAACCATTTAAAAATTTTATTTTTTTAGAAAAATATTTTCTTATTATTGTATTTTTTTATTTTAATATTTTTTAGTATGTTTTTACTATTGAGGAGAGATATTCAAGTTAAATATATATATATATATATATATACACTAAAATAAATGCAACAATTTTATTAATATTATTTTTTTTATTGATAAAAATATAAAAAAATTTTAAGTGGAACATAAATATAATTGATATTTTATTATTTATTTTTGTGAAATTACTGTTTCAAGAAAATCTTAGAAAATGAAAGCAAATGAATTTTCAATTATGAATTTATTTTATATATGATTATATAAAATTCAAATTAAATTACATATTTTTAATTAATCATACAAAATATGAAAAATTTATTCATAAATGAATTCTATTAGAATTTATTTACGCATGAATTCTATAGTTTGAATTCATTTATACCAAATGAAAGGTAAATTTGTTATCCAAAATCATTCAATTAGTGACAGAGTTCAAAGAAGCATTGAATTCTTTCTTTAAACTAAAAGATCTTGGCAAGTTTCAGTACTTTCTAGGCTTGGAAGTAGCAAGATCAAAAGAGGGAATTTATGTTTGCCAAACGAAGTATACCTTAGAGCTGTTAAAAGAGTATGGACAACTAGGGGCTAAACCTTATAAGACCCATAGAGGTGAATCATAAGATGGTACATTCAGAAGATAATTTGGTTGAAGATGTTACTGAATATAGGCAACTGATTCGAAAATTGTTATACTTGACAATTACAAGGCCGGACATCAGTTATGCGGTTCATGTACTGACACAATTCATGGATAAGCCAACTAAAATTCAAATAGAAGCAGCTTACAAGGTCTTGAGGTATCTGAAAGGTTCTCTAGGTCAAGGAATTTTATTTTTTGCTAATTTAGATTTACAGTTAAAAGCATATATAGACAGTGATCGGGGAGGATGTAATGAAACCAAAAAATCCTTAACTGGTTTTTGTGTTTTTCTTGGAAACTCCTTGATAAGCTGGAAATCAAAGAAACAAGCTGTAGTGTCAAGAAGTTCAGCAAAGGTAGGATATAGGGCCATGGCAGTGACTACTTGTGAAGTAATGTGGATTTCTTACCTTTTGAGAGACTTTGCTGTTGAACATAAAGAACCAGTATTATTATTTTGTGACAATATATCTGCTTTACATATCTCTAAAAATCCAGTTTTTCATGAAAGAACTAAGCACATAGAATTAGATATTTTCACCAAATAGCAGATATTTTCAATTAAGAAGACTCAAGAGCAAATAGCAAATATTTTCAATTGATCAAGCCTCAGTATGTGAAAACTCAAGAGCAAATAGCAGATATTTTCACCAAAGCATTGTTGCCACATCAACATGATTTTCTATCGAGCAAGATGACGAGTGTAAAGAAACAGGATAGGTTATTTATGTAAATACTTGTCAATACTAGGGTAATAGTTAGTCAGTTAGAATATCTTTGTAAATATATAATCATTTATTTGCTGTAAACGGATATAATACTAATACAGGAAATATATTCTTTTCTCTTGTTGTCTTCCTTCTCTCTCAGCTCGATAGTTTTTCCAAACTATTATAACCAAATATGTTCTTATAGATATTTCTATTATCAAGATGTTAATTTTTTTTATGGACTGGTGTTATTAGACATGCAAGGCATAAATGAAGAATATACGGAGAATCTTCCAGTTTGCTGTAACGTTTTCCAGACCAAGGACTTTGAACATTCCTGTGCCTTGATTAGAGCATATTGCTCTGAATTGGTATGCTATCTATCTATAATCATAGATAGTGATTTCCTTCCTATTTCTTTTTATTAAGATTTGTCGTTCCCCTTTAAACTAGAGCAAAATGGACAGGGGAGTGTGTGTGTGTGTGTGCAGTTCAGTCTTTCACAGTTATAGCTAACTTGAACATTTTTGTTTGTTGTCCCCTTTTAGCTTTCTATTTTGTAGGAATTTTACATATTTGATAATTCATAATAGTTTATCGAATATGATTATTACAATAATTGTTATGATAATATATAAGTACCCGCACGCGAATCGTGATACTTCTCCAAACCGAGATTTGAGGACAACTCCACATAACGGAATAGAAGATATGCACGCAGTCTTAGGGACTAATGTCCAGATATTTCTTCCCTGTATTCACGTAGCCTATGGGCTCCCTTATCATATATATAAAGAAAAACCTTCTCCAAAGAGGAGGCTAACGACATCCTTTCCAAATAATCTAACATAATTAAACTCCAGTTGTTTGGATTGTTATTACATGTCTGAGACTATCAATTACGTATCCTATTTGGAAATTTATCTTTTTAATAATATGTTCAATCAAATTATATAAATATAAACTAAAAAAAGAATATTATAAATAATATACATTTTTTCTTTTTTTTCTCTCTCCCAAATAAAATATTTTAAATTATAATAAAAATCAAATATTTAAAATATAAATTTGAAAAATAAAATATAAAATTTTTTAAATATTTAATTATCTACGTGTATTTATTTAAAAAATATTTAATAAATTATATTTTATCAACTAATAAAATATAATTTTTCTAATTGGTCATGATAAATGTTATTTTAGGATATTTAAATTTCATTAAAGGCACCGTAAAAAATCTCATTATTCTTTAGTATTTTCATATTTATTTATAGTATAGATATTGTTTTCAGTAATTAGTAGACTAAATGATCTAAAAAAAAGCTTGCAATTTGCACCTTTTTACAATTTTGGCTTTTTATTTTTGCAATTATAATGTTAATATTTTTGTTACAATTATGGCTCCCGTCAAAAACCATTAGAAGGGAGCTGATATGGCTATTTTCGAAACCCACATAATGACCAGACAAAGGGTAAGTTCAGTAAATCTAGCTGTTCTAGTAACTGTTAGTTGTTTTAATAGTTATTAATTATTTTATTGATGGCTAGCTGTTAAATATTAGCTGTTAATAGTTAATGATTATATAGCGATTTTGTTCAGTATAAATAATTACTTTATTAGCTGTTTAATATAAAATAATAAAAAAATGTATAAAAGATAGGAACACGGTAAAGACGAGTAATGAGTATAAGTGTCATAAAGAAATTATAAAAATCTGAATGTTAATGAAGATAACATTTCATAAAACACTGTATCAAACTCTAAACGCTAAAGTAAATATTATATGTAATAATTGATTAAAATAGTGTTCAACCATATGAAAACACTAAACATTCCTTCAAACGCTGCTGTCGAACAGAGCTAAAGATGTCATGTTAACCACTTACAAAAGCATTGTAACTCCTTCAAAATGAAGTTCCACAAAAATCTAACGATATCGTTTCCTTTTTAAAACTTTTTCTTGTCGTCTTCTGCTTACTCGAATTTCTAATCTCCCAAAACATGACACAAGCTCTCATTATTTTTACAATAATATCTCTTTGCTTACAAATTCCATGATTAAATCCTATTATGAGCTTCGAAGACAAACTTGTTACCAATAAACAACAGGGAAAGTTTAGGAGTGATTCCTCTTAGCCCCCTTTGATGCCTCCTATATCTTCACATCCTCAAAATTTGAGTTGTTAGATCTTATAGAGAGATCAGATATAGAAAACATAGCAAGGTTATTGAACGAGAAAAATAGAGAGAACTATTTAAAGGACAAGAAAAAAAATTCATTTTTAGAAGTCTTTTTTGTGTGGGGGAGATGCAATAAAAAGAAAAATTGATGAAAGTGCAAGTTGTTGCAACGTGCATTGATAGATTAGGGCGTAGAAAGATGAATTCAAAGTAGAGATTCCATCTTTATTTCTAATTATTGTTTCTTTTTTGGAGAATTAAGGATTCAAGTAAGCAGAACAAAAGAAGAAGAAAATAAAAGAAGAAACAACATTATTTTGAAAGAGATGTTAGTTTGTAAGTAGCTAACATGGCATCTTTATCAAACTAACTCATCATCATGTAGATTCGACTAATGGTCACATCAGCTCCCTTATAATGATTTCTTTACAGAGGTCATAACTGCAACAAAGAGAAATTAGTTCAATGCTAAAAGAATTGGCTAAAATTGTAAAAAGGTATAATTACATGTATTTTTAGATGATTTAGCATTTAATGAGATGAATAAAACTTTTAGTTGCCTATGCATATTATGGAACATTGATTTTCATACTTAAAAGAAAAGAAATTTTTAGATCCAATTAATGATACCACTATAAAATTTGACATATGTAGGATAATTATTTGAGCAATGCTAAATGGCTCAAATTGAGCTTGGCTTAACAAGAATCTTTGGTTGTGCATTTACCTAATTACCCTTTATAACTGCAATAAATATGGTTTTATTTGCAATCATTATTTCTATTGGACCTTGCATGTTATACACTTGGCAACTTTAATGTAAAAAGATGGTAAAAAGTTGCTTCCTTTGCAGCTATAATGATTGAAGTTTTGCATGTGATACACTTGATAAAAAAAATATATGATCTGTGTTGGCAAAAAAATAGGCTGTGTTGGCAAAAAAAATGGTTGTGCTAGCAAAAAAAAGGGGGCTATTTCTGAAAGAATAGGAGAAAAGAGGAAAAAAATGAAAAATGGCATAAAGAGGAATCAAAACCCATAACTCTATAGCGTGTAGCATGCTAACATACCATCTGAACCACCTATTTTCATCCAAACTTATTGTGTTTCAAAATAAAAATATCTAATATACTGTCTTGCGTGAAAGAGCGGCGGGATGAAGTTGACTTAAAAATTAATACTAGATTTTGCCTTCTAATTGATAATTAATACAACATTCTACTATTATTCATATATTCGATCATAATATATCAACGACCTTTTCTACAAGGAATATTAATTGTGTGACGATAATTAAGATTAATTATTTTATAAACTGCGGTGAAATGATAATATAAAGACATAACTTGTAACACCGCGAACAATATTACTATATTACTATTTCAAGACAAAAGATAATTGGATGAGGATCATAAGTTTAAATGATGTGTGAGTGTGTTGCTTGGTGTGAGGACATAGGTTTAATTTGTCTCTATGTCATCTCTAAATTTAAGATTATGCACCGTGGATATGTCCTATATTATCATTTCGCGGCAATTTATAAAAAATTAACCTTAATCATCATCACTCAATTAATATTCTTTGTATAAAAAGAGTCATTGATATATTATGATCAAAGAATTGGATAATTAGAGTAGAATGTTATATTAATTATCAATTAGATAAATTTTTTTACCATTCATATTAATCATTAATTAAAACTGAATGTTGTATTAATTATTAACTGCCTTCATCTCATTTATATTAATTTTTTTTAAATCAACTTCATCCCATCTATCTTCCATAAGCAACATATTAGATATTATTATTCCGAGACACAATAAAATTGGATGTTATGTGAGCATACTACCCTTTGAAAAAGAGGTCCACCCTCTGTGCCCTTCACATGGAGTGTAAGCCTTTTTTGGTCCTTTTTTCCCATTTAGAACTCCTCCAGAAACAGGCAAGCACCTCGTATGTAAGGAGCAACAACCGTCCCCCTGTTATACTTAAGAATAGGAAGATTTCTCTGCAAAGCTTCATGGATTGAAGACTTTCTTTAATTATAGACTTCCTGAATTGTAGGCCACACAAAGCTTCCAAACATAATGGAGGCTCTCCACAATCCACATCAGATGTATTTTCCAACTATATTTTTGTCACATCTATTATTTGATGTCATATTTAAATTACTACCTATTGGTTATGGTTCAGTTGGCAATACAAATTGGGCATATGAGAAACGCTTTCAGGTTCACAGATAAGAGCAGAGAGCTTTAACCATAATTAAATTCTGAACCGAATTGATCGATTCTTGATAATAAGATCTGGATACTGATAGTTTATAATAAAAAAATTATTTATACTAAAATATTTAAATTACCTCTTAATTGGAGACATCAGAGCTGTAATACATGCATAAATTATGACATAGTAGAAACTTTTCAAATTCGTATTATATTAAATTTTTCTCTTTATTAAATTTATAATTGTTTTATACGGTATTACGTTTTGAGAATTTATTATTTTCCGTAATTCAAGTTTTCTTATCTGGAGTTGGATTCTTTTATTTTATTACTTATTCAATAAAATTTAGATTTAAATAAGATATTAATATAACCAATTAAATTAAATTGTCTTTTTTATTCAATCAATCTTTAAAAATATTTTTGTCAATTTATAAATTTAAATTAAACAAATTCACACTGCTACATTTTTTATCTATGAATAAAAATCCTCATTGGAATAACAATGATTACTAGTTGACGATATGTAACTAATTCAAAGATGTTAAAAATCTTTATAATTTTTAGATTCATAAATTAGTTAATTTAAGATTAATTTTAAATTTTTTTTATCTTATCAGTCACAAAAAGAAATTTTAATTGATATTATTATTAGCTTACAATTACCTTTGAGTGTTTCATTATACAGATAAATTTTATTTTTAATTGGTAAATAACAATAACGTTACAGATTGTAATATCTATATCTATACCTATATATTTCACGACTCAAAGTACCACTTAAGAAAAATAAGTTTGGCAAAACATAAAAATCCATTCAAAAAGCATTGCTGCAATAGAAGAGCAGGTTTTTACTGCTAAGCCTAAAAGACATACATTAAAAGAAAAAAGGAGATATCCCGTTGCAAGATTCAGACCTGACAAAACCAAGAACTCAAAGAATATGAACACAGGATCAGGACCAGTGTATGTCAAGCCTCTTCTGAATTGAGCCAACTCAAACCAAGACATTCGGAAAGGTCTACAGATGAACGTAATGTACAGCCTGACAACAGAACCTATCATTTCTCAAGTTAGATGAGGACGAGCACTCGAAAGATCTAATTCTTATTTATGCGTAATATTGTACAAGAAAATAACATTCACCATGTTGATTACAAAAGCTACAAATAACGACATTCAAAATCTCTACTCAACAATGAGAATCTTTTTGTTACATACACGTGCAGCTTCAAAGAATCATTAAAGAGAAAGCTCTCATTGCAAATACCTTGAAGGATCACTGGGCAGGAAGTGGTTGAAGGGGGCATGAACCAAATTAACCTTAACATGCACCTCGATCCACTTTCAGCAATATCACATGTTAGCCTGCTAATGTTTTTATAAGACTATTGGTATTAGTTAGAAGGTGAAGAATTCAAGGACCTGTATCTGCAGCTGGCGAGTCTGGAATAACTTGATCAGTCAATATTGGATCTGAGTCTACTTGAGCAATGGCTAATGGGGTAGAATTGACTTTGTTTATTGTCATTGGGGCAGAACCCGTGTGATCTGTTGCTGGAGCTGCAGTTATCTTTTGTGGTGAGGCAGAGTTCTTTTGATCTGTTGGTGACTGGTCTAGATCCATTTGATTAGTTGCTGGTTTCGACAATTTTGCTCTCGGTGAACTTTTTGGGTCAAGATTAGTTTCATTGCTTTCGTATTCAGAAAGAAGATCCATAAACTCATTGAGTACTCGCTGGACCTTTCTATTTGATGCCATTGATGGAAGAATATCTTCTCTCAAGAGCTTGTGTTTTTTCATTCCCTGGATAGTTCCAGACAGGTGACGAAAACATCACTTCATCACATGTTGCATAGTTCCATACGAAAAATAAGCGAGGCATATATAAGAAGGGACAAACACAGATTAAATGCATGCCCGGAAAAAAATGGAGTTTAAAATAAATAAATAATAAAGGAATAAACTTAACAAAAACTCGTCCAAAATAAAAGAATATGATTGCATGTATAATACTTCGTACTACATAACTGGTCATTTATTTGTGCAACATGTGAAGTTTTATTCTGTTTTATTATATTCATTATGACATAATTTTAAAAAGGAATATATAAATTGATATTAAATATAGTACATATTATAAAATCAAAATAATGTTTGTACTTCATTTGAATTTTTAATAAAATTAATTAAATTTTTTTCTCCTAGTAATTTTGCAAAATAATTGAGAAAGATAACCCTCAAATACAGGTTGTAATCATATTAATGTAAGTCTTACAATCCCATCTGCATAGGTAGTTGACCAGATATTATTGATCCACAATAAAACATTTCATAAATTGAATGATCTAGGTCCATTTGATGACAGATCTTGAGAAATTGCAAAAGGACACTTAAACAAATGATTAACCCGTTTAACTGAATTAAAATGGCCAATTAAGAGCGTCATAAGTCAACATCTTATGAATACACTCTCTGCTAGAGGCATAATATTAACAATGTATAACTTTTCACAAGATCATTATGCTAAGTAATAAGAATAGTAGCAAAAGAAAAATTGTATAATAACCATCTTAAGATTCATATTCTGACTAATATGGGATCACAAGCATATATATGTAAAGAAAGCCTTACAAGCACATAAGGATCCCAGGCCAAATTCTTTGTATCTGAAGATGTGGATTCAGCCATCCCAGTGGGAGGTCCAAGAAAACTTTCACATACCTCTCGCAAACGAGATTCATCTGCTTCTCTGCAAATGCGATTCAAACTTGTTACTTTACTACACAATGATATAGAGATGCCAATTGCCTGGTACTTTGCATGAATACTGCAACAATGGAAAATTTGAAAAACAAAGTGTTCAGATAAAAACCTTGCTAGGAAGCGTATGTAAGACAGAAGGCACTGGCGATATTCATTTGGGGACTTCAAAACCAAAGAGGATGCTAACTGAGACTCCAAATGAGCCCGTGTCTGCACTCCATCATCTGTCACCCTGAGAAAACACTTGATAACAGGTCAAATTATCCACAAATATGAACCTAAAGAGATACTATCCATAAGCAGAGACATCTCGAAGGACTAATTAGAATTTTCAGAATTAACCAACAAACAATAATGAATCGCGATGATTTCAATAGTCATGGACAAAATCACACAAACAGGACTAAGAGAATAAATCAGCTACAATTCAATCTTTATGCAATGAATTCTGCAGTAAGTAGCAGTAAAGAATAATTTTAGCAACGCTTCTATGCCAATATTTCTCGTTAGCATGCTGAAAGTTATGAATCCTACAAATTCTTTAAAAAATCCAACAAAATTCGTCAATGGAAGACTACCTGCTCCAACCTGGTTTTCTGGCCAGATATTTTCTAACATCCACCTGCAATGCAGCCAGCTCACCACTCTGAATTGAACCAAGATTCCAAGAGCTAGCAAAATTTGATGCAGGGAAGCAGTCATCTGCCACCCTCAGCCAACACATAAGATTCATGTCAAACAGGAAGGCATGGCGTGTAGCCAAAACAACAAGAGGAGAACCAGATTTCGATAACTTTGCAGATATAACTTTGATTGTTCCTGAAAGATTAATCAAAATAATCAGCCAAATCATAGGGACAGATATCGGAAACTGTACACAAAATAGACAGCCCAATTAACAAGATATTGTAAGGCTGAGCCTACCATTATAAAAATAATAATAATAATAATACACTAGACGTGAAGCAGATGGTTTTACTAGATATCTAACCTTTTGCACACGAGTTTGGATCTGAAGCAATTAGGGATGCCAAAGAGTCCTGAAGAAGACAGTTGCGGTTGAGTAGGTCCCATACATAAAATGATCCCTTCCTTGTGACCAATAACAACTTCCAACACTCATCACAGTCTACAAAGGTTGCCGCAGATCCCATCATCATGGTTGGCAAGCCACGTCGCCCACACTTTGTGTAAACCTTCAAATGTGGAATGAAAAGGTTATTCCACAGCTCATAAGATTTCTAATCAATTAATGGAAACTTCATATTATTATGAACATATCTTCAAAACAAAAAAGACTTGTATGTTCAACCAAGACATTGAGCAAGTCCTATAACCTCTGTTATGAACATTTACTCCCCAAATCTGATTGAAATATCAGCCTCAATGCTTTTGGTATCAATGTATTAAAAGAGGAGAATATAAACCTTTCTCATTACAAATTTCTTTTAAGAGCCAAAACATATTTGTGGAAAAAAATTCGAAAGTCACTCATTTTCACTCATTTGAATCCTCTAAATCCAAGAGCTAATACATTGGAAATCAAAAAAGCTTGTGCTAGTAAAATTGGCAAATCTAAATGCATAAAACAGTGAATTTGATTTTAATTTCAAGTTGAATGTTTCCAATCCACATTGCCATTATCCAATTCCCTCAATATGAACAAATTCCCTAAATAAGGTAGCATATTTTCCAGATTGGAGCAGGATAAGGTTTAAAACCCCATCCATTAAGTGTGTTCAAATCACTGTCAACTCAAATTGGGGGTTATTAATGTCTGAAAAAGAATAGGCCATCATCAATCAGCAGTCCATTCTTCTCAATCATTTTTTAAGCATCTGCTAATTTGTTCTTTTAAATACATCAATGGCTCCAATGGATCAAAAAGTGTCCCTGCCACTAATAACATTCAAGATAAAATTTAGGTTTAAAAGCCAACTAATTATTTTGGCTACTTTTTGCAACACTTCAGTAATCCGTTAAGAAATGCAAACCTATTTTTTTTTATGTATTGCCAATTTTACAACTGAGTTTCTTTTATTATTTCTTTTTGCACTTTGAGAACAGTCAAAAATAAACCTATAAGTTCAACAAAAATAGAAATCTTGGGAAAGACCTAATTACATACCTGTAGACATCCATCTTCACACCCAACAGCCCAGAAGTTTGCGTTTCCAGCTAAAACTGTGACTTTTCCTGAGATCCTATCAGACCAAAGAGTTTGAGCTCCTCTTGTGCAAACAATTTCTGTTTCTTTCATCAGACATGTACTTCCCACCCCAATAATGTCATTTACAGCATGTTCTCTAGGACGAGCTTCCAAGCAAATTGGAACAGTATCTTCCCCTACTTTCTTATCAAATACCCTAATTGAAAGAGGTGTGGTATGAGCATTAGAGGAACTGGATGCCTTCACACTCCCAGACTGCTCCACATTGATGCTACCATCTCTTTCTGAAGAGCCTGGAACCTTCTCAATTACCAAGCTCTCTGCAATTGTAGCCCTGGCAGTGACTCCACAACGATCTTTTGAATCAAAGTTTCTGCCTAATGTTCCTCTGAGAGAACCTTCTCGCATGCCGCCATCAGCAGGAACTACCCCATTTTCATCTTTTTCATGATTAGTTGTCACAAGAGGGAAATCAAGTACTTGAGACTGCACCCCAGCAGTTATTGTATTTGGCTGATTGGGTACACCTACTGCTTCAGGAATGATTCTCTTTCTGCCATCAGGACGCCTATATTCTCTTTGTTTCACAGGACTAGAAATCCTAGAAGAAGTTGCTGCTTTATTTAACCCATCACCTGCAGCTGCCACACTCTTTTTCCCATCATCAACTTGCTCAGAAGTCTTTGTTGTCACCCCCAAGTCAACTGAAGATTTTACAGGCATCTGATTTTGCTGAATATCTGGCACCCCTTTTTTCGTTGCTGTTTGCTTGGCTGATGCTGCTTCAAGCAATAACTGTGCTGGACTCTCTGCTAAGTTTGCTTGGCGACCTCGGACATCACCATAACGACTTCTCTTTAGCTCATCAAGCTCAGCATCACTCAGCCTGTGTCCAAGCTCTTTCATGTCAAAATGGAAAGTAGCAACTGTCCCATCCAAGGAACAGGCGAAAAGTGAATAACCATCAGGACTCCTGTTGCAAAAGAAGAAAAAACAATAATTGAGAGAGAATCATAGAGATTCAATAAGTTCTTGAGAGAGAGAGAGAGAGAGAGAGAGAGAGTCAGAATCACAAGAAAAAATAGTGTATAAATTAATAACAAAAAGGTTAAACATTTTCAGAAAATATTAAAGTTACCAGGACAAATCTACAACACTTTGAGTGAAAAAATGTTTTGCCACAAAAAGAGGGCGCGGACTTGCTGTTGTCCACACAGTTATAGTGCGATCCTGACTCCCGATAGCAATAACATTATATGGCTGTGATTCTTTCCCTCCAATCTTAGAGGCCCCGTTGGCCCACCCAACCAGTGCAGCTTTCACTTCCTGAGCACTGGCCGAATTCCTTCTAAACATGGAATGATTAAACTTCACCACAATGACTGGTGCATTATGTCCTAAGAAATCAAATGTGGCAGCCCATTCCCCCCTCTCTAGAACAGGTGCAGAATGCCTTGGCTTCTGGAAACCATGAGTAGTAGTTATGAAATGACCACATGGGGACCATCCAAGCCGCCTGAAAAAGGTAGAACCAAGCTGAAAAGAACATGCTCCAGTTAGTATGTAAAAATCTGCATAGATAAATTTCAATTTATCAGCAAAGTATAAAACATACTGATTTTGCCCAGTGGCCATCCGTTCTGTGGGCCAGACTCCAGTCACTTGTCCGCCATATGATAACTGTCTTATCATCAGATTGACTTGCTATGAAGGAGCCAATGGGATCCCAAGCTACTCCTTTAACCAGGCTAGAGTGGCCTCTAAGAACAGCTGTGCAAATGCCATTGCTCATATTCCAAACATGGACAGTGTTGTCCAAACTCCCACTAGCCAATATGGAGTCATCTGGAGACCAATTAAGATCCACCTACTTTAAGCATTGAAAACAGCAATCCAGTTACATGGTACCATCAGGAAAAACGAATATCAGTATTACAATGAAAGGAGACATTTAAATGAAGCACAAAACTCAAATGATTTATTCATCCTTTTTTTTTTCCTTTTATTTAAGTCCTTAGCATATGGATGCAAAACCAGCCTTTATAGCAGACTCCTCTGCAGAGGTCACCAAAAAATTATCAAATTTCTTTAAATGAAGACGAAGAAGAAGAGAGTTTGTAAAAACATATATATAAATGATACATGCAGCAAAAATCTAAATCCAAAGAGCAAAACTGAAAGAATTCTCTTTAACGTAGTGCCCAAGCATCCCAGTGTACAAGCAATTCATTACCACATCTGCAGTATGCCCTCTCAAAGTCATCGCAACCTTCCAGTTCTCAACGTCTGGTGGCTCTCCACTGCCAAACTCAGTGGTACCTGAACCAGGCTTCCTTTCATGAACTAAAATCACCTGATCATCAGATCCAGATGCAACGTACCGACCATGCTTAGCCCACCTAACGCAATTGACTGATCCAAAGTGATCACGGAGAGTTGCTAGAAGCCTCTGTATTGGCTCATTAACCTCCAAGTCCCTGCTAACAGATTTCATGTTCCATATCCGAACCTGCATTTAATTATGTAGAAAACGTAAATTTCAATTGGGGTACAATAAATTTTATCACACCAGTTTTATGCAAAGTAATAATAAGTAGTAATATTATGACAAAATTATGACAAAATCAGAAGATCTTTCTCTCCTTTCTACTAAATTAGACTCTTTGCTTAAACTACACATATTCACACTAAAAATTAGCAACCACTAATTATCTTGAGATTGGAAGAGTCGAGTTGCTCATGTTACAGCATCCCACCTAAATTGCAAATTTAGGTTGGAGACCAGTTTTTCCATTAATTGGTAAAAATAGATTTAAAAAGTCATAAAACCCATAAAATGTAATATTATAGAAATATGACCAGAGTCCAAGCAGAAAAATACATAAGTTATTACGTTATGCTACCACCTGTACTCACCTAGCATTACCAAGTTTACTTATCATTTTAGAGAACACATATAGGTAGCAGCAAAAAATTTTAATATCTCATGTATTTTGTAAGGTAAACAACTTGCAGATAGTAGATTTTTTTAATTGTCATTTATCATAACACATGAAACACTCTTTTAAAATAAGGGAAAATAATAAATTAGTCCCTAAGTTATAGTCAAATGTACACATGGGGACCTCCATTTCTAAAACTAACTATGAGGTGCCTACACTTTGGTCCTTCCATCCAAAAAAAGAGAGACCAAAGTGTTAATGAAAATCATAAAAGGACTAAATGTTAACAGAAATCATAAGTTAGACACGTTATAGTTAGTTTGACCATAATTGAGGGGAAAATTTCTCAATCAATTGACGGTTCGAATAGGTTATTTTGGATGGGAGGATTAACATGTTAACAGAAGAATCACAAGTTAAGGACCTCATAGTTAATTTCTTAAAATAGAAGTCCTCATGTGTTAATTTGACTATAACTTGGAATCAACTTATTATTTTCCCTTAAAATAAAGTTACCCTCTCCATCCTCTCATTATTCCCATGCCACCATATCAAACTGAGCAATTGTTAGCCTAAAGGTACACATCTTGGGGGGTCAAACCACAAGGTTGCAATTTGAATCGTAAGGATTTTCTACAAATTGCCCTCTGCTAACATCCCACTTCAGTAGTATTTTTCACATAAAATAAGAGCAGAAACAGATAAATGTAAGGTGTGACAAGTCACATACCATGTGATGCAAGTAAATCTTTAATAAGCAAATAATAAAATTTGACACAATTGAAAGATGAAAAGTTAAAAGCAAGGGAAAAATTATTGAGAGGCTCCATCAAAACTTAGCATATGCTATATCAACACCTTTTTCCTGCCACAACCACTTCTGCACAATCAGGTATGCTTTTAACACAATTATTCTATGATCACCAATTGCATTCATGTGTTACTTCTAAGATCATAGTACCAGCATTCAGCCAAGACACCATTGCTTCAACATATTGAACAAACAATGTCCTATGATCAAATGGTATGAACAAAATAATTAAATTGAAGGCGATATGTGTGCATATATAAATTAAACCCAGAGATTCACAAAATCAATAAAAATTGATAGCAATGATATGCATTACATTCTAAAATAATTCAGCATGCAAAAGCATCATAAAATGCATTTAGAGAATAATTCAAATGTTTAAGCTTCAAGATGCAATATAGCTTCAAACAGGGATATTCCTAGCCCCGTATATCGTGCATTTTATGGACGTCCTGATAATAGAAAAATACAAAATTACAAGTAGTCTCTTCTAAATTTTCTGAAAAATCAAACGCTTATGGAGGATGAAACAGATCCCGTTAACCAAGTACTCGTAGTGCATCCTTTCAAGTAAGAAATATCCATAATCAGAATTTGAACAGCTAAGCAACCAAAACAATCATGAAGAACGCAGAAGGTGAATAAACAAGTGGCATTGTGCAAAATTAGCCAAAGCTTTTTACTTCCTGTTATAATGCCCAATCCAACAATTCGACTGGCACCCAAACAAGAAAATTGAGCCAGAAGGAGCATACCTTGTGGTCACCTCCTCCAGTAGCAAATCTGAGACCACCAGGTTGAATGTCAATGGAGAAAATCTGCATTCCCTCATGTCTGACCCAACTGGGTTTCTCTGCAATCATCTTTCTTTAGTTTGTACAAACACAAACAGCTCCTCCTTCACTCTTCGCTAAACCTCCAAAAGGGTATCAAAATTCATAGCTTTCTTAAACACTAGAAACCCCCAATTGCACTATAATCAAACCCAGCTCATCTAATTTGTCGTAATCCAAAAAAAAAAAAAAGAAGAAGAAGAGAACGCAAATTTGTGGTTTTAAAACCCAGAAGAAACACTATTAGAAACTATGAAACCCTAAAAAGAAGCAACCTTTTTAGCTTAGAACTTCGAGAATCGGTTCAAAGGGTGTAGAAATTCGAGATTTTGCAAAGGAAGTACCCTATATTGAAGAGAATTACGGTGTGGAAGAAGCTAAACAGTTGCCCAGAAAAAAGTAATTTCTTTTGTTCTTTTTACAAATTTTTCCTTCAAAGTTTTAAGAACTAGAAAAGACCCAATTAGTGTTCAAAAAAATATTAAAAACCCTAAATTTATAGTAATTGGTGAAAAGAGGATTTTTAAAATAAAACTAATTTGAGGGTTTTTGGACAAGAAAGGACCTAAAATTAAGAGAATTAAAAGAGAGATTTTGTTTTGTAACGGTCAAAATCTAAGCTTAGAAGGTTGTGTGTGTCTGTGTGAGAGTGAGTGCTGTTGGAGAGAGACTGCAAAGGGAAAATACAGAGAAAAGTAAAAGAAAAGAATAAGAGCAGCAAAAAGAGTAAAGAAGAAGAAAAAAAATAGGTTAGATTCGAGATGGACATAATGGGTAGAGTTCACCATAAAAATGGTAAGTTGCAATAAATTATATATTTTTTAAATATCTAAAAAAAAGCCCTACTGGAAAATAGACTTTTCTTCCAATTAAAAAAAAAGAATAAAATTATGAATTTTCATCACACGCAGCTATGAAAGTGCTTAATGTGAAGATAAATGGTACATCATTGTTTTGTCCATTAGCAGCCGCACTAAATAACATATTAAAGATACCAACATCTTGTGCCTCAGTTTACAACACAGTTGCCTCCATGTCTATTAAACACATCCGTAGGATTAAAAACACTTATAGGATTAAATACACCCGACGAAAAAGGGATTCGAATATGGATCTATTACTAGGTTATATATATATTTACCGTTGCATTGTACCTTAATGTGCAGGTGATGGTATTCTTAATTAGGTCAATCTTTATATTAAAATGAAATAAGTAGTTGCCATTCTATTTAGGACAAGCAATTTTAGTTTTTAATCGAGAACCAGATCAAATCAACTCAATTCGGTAATATTCAATTAATTTAGAAATTTGATTACCAATTGATTTAGATATAAAAAATTATTTGATTTTTGATTTTTAGTCCAATTGCCATATACAACTAATCGTATTTATTCTAAGTTCAAAATAGCTAATTTAATTAGAAAAAACAAAGTCCAAAATGAAATTAAATCAATTTAATTCGGTTTGGATAAGTTACTATATCATTTAGTTTCATATTTAAATATTATAAAAGTATATTTGGATCAATCAAAATTGAGTTAATTGGACTTGGTCAAGCCGATGTCCCCATTTCTATTAGGCTATGCTTATTAGCAGGACCAGACCGCCCTTCGTTGGAAAACAAGTAAATAGGTTATAGGTGTAGAGCATTCATTTTGTCTAACGCCACACTGAAAAGGACAAACTTAATCTTTGTAGAAGAAAGAACTATGTATCATGTCGTTGTCGTACGGCCTGACCGTATTTGTCAAAAAGGAAATAAGTTTGCGTAGTAGTCGTTCGTCAAATTGAAGCTTAATTCCAACTTGAAAACGACCTCTTTTATTTAAAGGTGGAAACTTTCTTCTGGTATTGCCGTCGTTTCAACTGAACAATGCTTAGTTTTCTCGTCTTCATACTGTTAGATATCTGATATCTCAGCTTCTCACAATACTGGAAGTTTGTAAGAACTCATGTTGTGTACAAATAGAAGAAAGAATTAAGAGCTCCCGACTTTATACACTAAAGAAAGCAGAGAATGATCCTAAACCTCACTTTGGAAAAACTAACAAAATACAGAACAAAATTAACCTTGAGAACTGTACGACAACAGCTCTGTCTTCAACTCCACACTCATAATCCTCTGTATCTATCCCATGCCATTGCCTTAAATTTCCGAAGGTCTTTCTTAGATGTTAAATGCCTAGCCGCCCACCACGTGTTTGATAAAAGTCCCCAACAAGACCTTTTACAGTGCAATCATTTGCTTTTTGAGTACTCTCGTAATAATTCTTACCATGAAGTTGTTAATCTCTTCGTGGGTATTCACCGTTCAGGGATTTTGATTGATGGATCAACCCTTTCCTCTGTTCTTAAGGCTTGTGGATGCTTATTTGATAAAAATATTGGGATTCAAGCACATAATTATTGTGTAAAGTCTGGTTTTTTGGAGGATGTTAGTGTTGGTACATCTCTTGTTGATATGTACTTGAAGAATGGGAGTGTTGAAGAAGGAAGGAGAATGTTTGATGAAATGGAAGAAAGGAATGTGGTGTCATGGACATCGTTGCTCGCAGGTTATGCACAAAATGGATTGAATGTGGAGGCACTGAAGTGTTTTTTTAGAATGCAAGCAGAGGGGATTAAGCCTAATCCATTTACACTTGCAACTGTTCTTGGAGCTTTGGCAGATAAAGCTATGGCGGAAAAGGGAATTAACGTTCACACAATAGCAGTAAAGAATGGGTTTGAAGCAAATAGATTTGTCTGCAATTCACTGATTAATATGTATTCAAAGTCAGGGATGGTTGGAGAAGCTAGGGCTATTTTTGAGAGTATGGCTGATAGGGATATTATTACTTGGAACAGTATGGTTACTGGCTATGTAACAAATGGGCTTTATTCTGAAGCTTTTGAGACATTTTACCATTTAAGATTAGCTGGTGTAAAGCTCACAAGTATGCTTTTTGCATCCGTTATTAAGTCATGCGCTAAAATCAAGGAACTGAGTTTTTCTAGGCAGCTCCATTGTCAGGTCTTAAAGGGTGGGTTTGATTTTGATCAAAATGTTAGGACAGCACTGATTGTAGCTTATAGTAAAAGCAAGGAAATGGATGATGCTTTTAAGATATTTTCTACAATGCATGAATTTCGAAATGTGGTTTCCTGGACAGCTATGATTAGCGGGTACTTGCAGAATGGTACAGAGAAGCAAGCTGTGAATCTATTTTGCCAAATGAGCAGAGGTGGTGTTCGACCAAATGGTTATACTTATTCTACTATTCTTGCAGCTCAACCGGTTGTTTCTCCTTTTGAAATACATGCACAAGCCATCAAAAGTAATTATGAGAAGTCAGCGTCAGTTGGAACTGCACTTTTAGATGCTTATGTTAAACTAGGATATCTTGTTGAAGCTTCAAAAGTTTTCAAAAGAATAGATGAGAAGGACATCGTGGCATGGTCGGCAATGATAGCTGGATATGCTCAAATAGGAGACATCGAAGGAGCTGTTAAGATATTCATCCAAATGGCAAAGGAAGGGGTTGAACCTAACGAGTATACCTTCTCTAGTGTAATTACTGCATGTGCTGCCCCTACAGCAGCAGTCGAACAAGGAAAACCGTTTCATGCCTGGTTAATTAAGTCAAGATTTAATGATGCTTTATGTGTCAGCAGTGCCCTTGTCACCATGTATGCAAAGAGAGGGGATATTGAGAGTGCCAGTGAAGTTTTCAAGAGGCAAGAGGTGAGAGATATAGTTTCTTGGAACTCAATGGTCTCTGGATATGCACAACATGGCCATGGGACGAAGGCTCTTGAGGTATTCAAGGAGATGCAAAAACTAAAATTGGAATTGGACGATGTGACATTTACTGGTGTCCTTACTGCTTGCACGCATGCTGGATTAGTGAAGGAAGGTCAAAGATACTTCAATATAATGGTGAAAAGTCACCACATTGAACCAAAAATTGAGCACTATTCTTGCATGGTTGATCTATATAGCCGGGCTGGAATGCTTGGAAAGGCCTTGGATGTCATAAATAGTATGCCATTTCCTGCAGGTGCAACTGAATGGCGAACTCTCTTGGCTGCTTCTCGTCTTCACCACAATGTGGACCTGGGAAAGCTTGCAGCAGAAAAGCTCATATCTCTGCAGCCACAACACTCAGCTGTGTATGTTCTGCTCTCCAATTTATATGCTGCACAAGGAAATTGGCAAGAAAGAGCCAAAATAAGGAAATTGATGGATGAGAGAAAAGTGAAAAAAGAAGCTGGTTACAGCTGGATTGAGGTGAAAAGGAAGACATATTCATTTTTGGCAGGTGATGTTTCTCATCCCATATCAGATGAAATTTATTCAAAACTTGCAGAACTAAGCACCCGATTGAAGAATGCTGGCTATCAGCCCGATACTAATTATGTTCTTCAGGACATCGATGATGAACACAAGGAAACCGTTCTTTCTCAACATAGTGAAAGACTGGCCATTGCTTTTGGATTGATTGCCACACCTGCAGGAACTCCTCTGCAGATTGTGAAGAACCTAAGAGTCTGTGGCGACTGCCACACTGTTATTAAGTTAATATCAATGATTGAAGAGAGGTATATTGTTGTCAGGGATTCAATTCGTTTCCATCACTTTAAAGGCGGTTTTTGCTCTTGTGGGGATTATTGGTGAGGGCTCGTTGGCTTACGAGTTTCATTTAGAAACATCCAGTGGAAAGCTGAGGACAAAAAGACCATCCTCAAGCTGAGAACTGAATCTTGTTTACATGCTGCAATAATTTCACTAGAAATAGAACCACAGTTTGGCAATATGATTTGAATCTTCTACAAAATAGCTTTATTGTGAAGGTTTATGCAGCAAAAACTGATGTATTTCTTTAATTGTTTCTGATCCTTTTTGGATCAGAATGAAATCTAATTTTTCTGGATAATGATTCTTCTTCTTCACCATTGAAGATCAGATTAGGAGGCTCTTTGCAAGATAAGGAACATTGTGAAGTAAAACAACAGCAGACAGGTAAAAGTTTTGGAATGTTGGAACTTTGTATCTTATAATTTCGTAAAAAACATGCTGCATTACTTTTGAAATTGGTAGGACCACAAAGAGGTAGAAAAAATATTAGAATTCTTTTGCATTTGTTAATGCTTTTCCTCATATAATAAGTTTTACGCTACATATATGGTTAATTTATGTTCATTTTCTGCAGATCCTGCTATGCAAAGGAGAAGTGGAGAGCAAGATGATTGAGTTGACAGGGAAAAGGGGAATTATCGGCTGAAGCAGAAACAAGTATACTTTTTCAATAGCATGGTTAGCTCCAGCTGATTTTTTAACTTTAAGGCCAACAGGCTGGGGAGAGAAGCGACCAAGGAAAAGAGTGCACAGTTTAAGCCAACAAGCTTGCAGACGGCAAGTCTTGGCATTTTCAGAAAGCGTCTGCTGATGGTTCAGCATCAATCAATATCTGCCAACAATGCACCTGTGGCCTGTGGTTGATGATGCAGTGTTCATTCTTGTGGCGATTTTTGTCTCAAGCAGATTAAGCAATACCAAGATATTCGAGGGATGCAAATGATTCTTCAAATCACATAGAGCTGCGATGGGCCATTATTTTCCTGCAAACATTTTAAAAAAATTAAACGTTGAAATTTTTTTTTTATATGTATAAGATAGGATCATATCTTAACCTCTACATTGTCATGGACTCATACCATTGCAGTTTGATTACTGCAAGATTGAACTCTATTCGGGCTTAATTAATAATATAATTTGAAAAAAAAATATAATAATTATAGAATTGCAAGTGTCAATGACACCAACTATAGTCTGATGAAGAGGATGCCTCAGGCACTTGTTTATTATATTTTCATAAAGAGAAATTAATCCAAGAAACTCCCACGAATATTTAATATGGAGCTTATTTATCCTACTCGTACACAGAAACCAAAGAATCGCTTTCTGCAAATAAACTGTCATAATTGCTCTTTCGCCAATACATGCTATAGTTCTTGAAATTAAAGTTGAGTTTAGTTTAATCACTCAGTGCAAATTAATCAGTAAATCTAATTTTGCAGTTGTGCAGAAATGCCCAAGTTGAGCAAACCGGATCAAATATCTCAGTTGTGCAATATCAGGATTAAACTAAGACTAGGCCTTAAAGAGATATACTTTAAGAGCAAATTGCTAAAGCTTCACTTAACAATTACCAGCTCTGTTTTTGATTAACCAAAAAAAAAAAATCAAAATTTGAGGGAAAGAAATTTGCAATCTTTAAGGATTCATTCTAGCATTGATCCAATGACTTTTGAGAATCGTAAACTATTATTAATAAATTTCTGGGTTGCAAAAGTTTATTTTTCAAATTACTAAGTTTATACTATTCAAATATGAAAACAGAATTGAATTTCTTATGAACCAAACCAAAAATATAAAGTCCTATTCCAAGGATTGTATTTCATTCTCCATTGTAGGTCCAACCAAAAGGACCAAAGTGAATCACTTGTTTCTACAAAGAAAGCACATTGAGACCAATAGGACTCCTAACCTTACAAATAGCATTGCTCCATGTTAAAGCTCCAAACACAAAACTTCCATTACTTGTTTTGAAAGGTGTAAAATCAATCCTGAAGGACATTTTCTCTCCTGTTCTTGTAAATTTGAGTATGGCAGGTGTAACTTTAACTTTAACACCATCTGGGTAATCTACATTTGCAGTATAAACAGTTGATCCATTGCCATAATAAGTAACTGTTCTATGTACTGATACATTTCCTTGCATTTTGGACACACCAATAGAAGGGTAGTTGAAATCATAGGATTGTCTTGACGAGTTCTGGCAATAAGTTGCTGTCCTGTCAGGTTTTTCATTTGTGTTGGAATTGCACCAGTGCTTTACAAAGAAAATTAATAACATCATAAGAACTAAAGTCATAAATTAGTCCAGGATTTAGAGCTGCTATTGGGTTTATGTGTCCAGATCAGTAGTCAAAAGGTGTAGTAGATTGCCAATTGCATCTCTTTCAATCACATTTCCAGTGTTTATATGTGACTGTAGCTGTAGCAACAAATTATAGTAAAAATGTCAGAAGTTGATAAGAATTGGAATTTGTTATCTGATTAATTAGGTTTGAGTTAAATACCTTAGCAATATAAGTTTTTAGTGTTGGATGCCTAACCTGTTGTCATTATTGCAGACATTATTGCCGCTGGACTCCAAGAAGGTTGGTAATTAAGATTTTAATATTGCAGCAACTGCAGTAACATGAGGGCAAGACATTGTAGTACCAGAGATTATGTTATAATTCACCGATCGTCCACCTGTGCCCCCAACTGCTACTGGAGACCATGCTGCCAAAATATTAAGACCTGGTGCTGTAATATCTGGCTGCAAAAAGAATTTACATACATTGTCAAACCAATTACAAAAATGGAGACTCAGTGCACAGCTTCCCATATGTATGGTCTCCAGGGAGGGTTGATGTACGAAGCCTCCCCCCTTTTTTTTGTAGAGAAGTTGTTTCCGTGGCTCGAACCCATAAATGGAGACCATAGTCACCCTCTATATCAGTAAATATTTCTGTGTCATCAGAAAAATTGAGAGATTATCGAGAACACACTTTAATAATATCTGGAATTATGACATTCGGTCCCTGTGAAGAAAACACAGCCAATTTTGGTGCAGGCTTAGTGTTCAAGACGGTTACTGTTGGGGCCATCCTTGCAATCGGATATCTGTTGTTTGTTTCATATTGGACTAAATATATTAACTTTAACGTTACTAATTAGTCTCATTCAGAGGTAGTTTAGCCAAGCAAAGCTGTTGCTAGCTGCAATAACTCACTTGTCTGTCGTCATGTATGCTTGAAGCTGTTGTGCGTCTTTCTGACCGATTAAAGTGCCCGGAATTACAAACTGGAAGCCTACGTCTTTAGCTAATGGATCAATCAACATCATTCCAACACCACCACCTTGTCGTATAAATAGGGCTTTTTCTCCTCGGCTCTCTTTTACGTCCTTAATTGTGCACACCACAATCTTTCCCTGAAACTTGGTATAGTCTAAAGTATTGTTCTTGCAAAAGCTGATACGGGAGAATCAGTGACGGAGCCAGATGGGCTCTTGCCGTCTTTTGGGGGTACTTGAAAATTGCCAGAATGTAGCTATTGTGATAGGGTGAACTTGTTAGTGCAGTGGTAAGAGTCTTGCAATTTTAGGCATGGTTCTGAGTTCAAGCTATAATAGATGTAGTTTTTCTTATACAAGATCCCAAAATTTTCGTAAATTAGTTTTTGTTGCCTTTAAATAACTTGTATCATTAATTTTAATTTTAAAGTATTTAATTTTACATTACTTTTAAATTTTATTTTCGAATTTAATTTCATTTTATGAATTTATAAATATGTTAATATACAATAATATTATAAATTTATATTTTAATTCTTTACTATTGGTTATTTAATTAAAATTTAACTACTCAAAAAAAATTTTAAAATTCTAAATCCATTGAATAATCACATTAAATTTAATTTACTCAAAGAAATGAATTTAATACTATAATTTATTATTCTATTAAATAGTTTTTAAAAAATATGAAATTGAATTGATTGAATTTTAAAATTTAAATATTAATGGTCATTCATTGTATTTTCTAATGCGTAAATTTTAGGAAATTATTTCTTTCCTATTGAAAGTCAGTATGTATATTAAAAAATCTCTATTATTTTGTTGACATTTATAATATTTTCATTAAAAAATTTTAACCACATGTAATATATTTGTTTGTGTAATTACACTAATTATAAATGTTTTTTTTAGTTTATTTTTTATTCATCGTAAGATGACAAATATATATTCGCCCTACCTATGAAAAAGTTGGGGCTTCGTCCTGGGGAGAATCAACATTCTGATATATAGAGAAAAGTAAAGAAACATATTAGGTGTATATATACCTTGCATTCTTTGCTAGAACTCTTGGTACAACAGCATCACTTCCAGCTATTAAACCATTTGAAGTTTCCATTTTTGGAGGGTTTAAAGAGAAACCCTGAAAGCAAATTAAAATTTCCTTATGAAATAACCCTTAATTTTAAGAAGAGGAAATAGAACCAATAAGATTCTAATATTGGAGTAAAAATGTCTACGGTTGCTTTGTTGAAAATTTACCTGTAGAACTATTGAATTTCCAAGATAGACATTGGAGTTGAATTCTTGGTCTAATGAGCTAGCCGCAACTGTGAGGATCCAAAGAGCAACATTAGTTGCAGTCTTGGGAAAAATTAATTTCCTGCAGAGCAAGCAACAAGTACTCCTTTCCTGAATGCATGAAAAGCTCCAATAGAAATAGCATTTTGAAAGTAAATAGGTTGAGAAGGATAAGGGCCAAGGGAAAGCGAAAGAATATCAACTCCATCATTTGTTGCATCATCCATTGCAGAAAGAATATCAGCATCAGAACATAGGTTAAACCAACAAGCCTTGTACATAGCAAGTCTTCCATTTGGTGCACCACCTCTTGCAGTATCACTAGCCATTCTAGATAGGCTACTATTAGGCACTAGAACTCCACCTATAGTTGAAGCAGTATGGGATCCATGACCATCACTATCTCAAGCTGATCAGAAGAAAATACCCCCTAAAGCTTCAAGAGGTCCACTTTCAGCTTCAAATCCTCGGTAGTAATATCATGCTCCAATCACGTTTTTTAATTATAAATTTATAAGGGCACATTTTTTATTACTCTCCTTATTTCTAAATACTTATCACATTTAAAAAAATATTAGAATTTCAAATACTCGTCATATTTGTGGGTTTTATAAATAATAAATTATTTTTTCTATTTTTATCTTTTGTATATGATATGAAAATTGGTTAAATTGGAAAAAGTTGAATCACTTTTTCATTGATGTTAACATACCAATATATATAATTCTGGAGTCCGAAAACTTTAAGAAAATATCTAGAGAAGATGTTTGTCCTAGTCAGCAAAATCACTAACAAACTTAATAACATACATAACAACTCCAACTATCATTTTGTTTCTAATTTGGTGTGTCTCTAAGAAGAAGAAGAAGAACATTAACAAATAACTTAAAAAATGAGCATTTCACTCATGAACAAAACGGGCCGTTTCAATGCTTGTGCTATTGCGTTTTGGATCCTAATACCCCTCTCACAAGCTGGAGAGTGAATATTGAGCATGCCTAGCTTGAGAATTAAGGAGGAGAAAACTGATGGAGACAAAGCTTTAGTGTATATATCTGCCAACTGAGATTTAGTGGAAATGGGAAGTAGATGGATGAGGCCAGCAGTAAGCTTTTCTCGCACCAAGTGATAGTCCAACTCTATGTGTTTGGTGCGCTCGTGAAATGTTGGATTCGCAGCAATATGGAGTGCACTTTAGTTGTCACAATAAATGCTTACTGGACTATCATGTGAAATGTGAAGATCCTTAAGAAGAAACTTGAGCCATTGGACTTCACAAGTCGTGGTAGCAAGAGCACGATACTTTGCCTCCAAGGAAGAACGGGACGTTGTTTATTACTTAGATCGCCAACTAATCAATTAGTTGCCAAGATAAACTGCATAGCCCGTTACGGATTTTTGAGAATCAAGGCAATCGGTCCAGTTAGAATCACTAAAGGCTCGTAGAACAGATTGAGAATTGGATGGAAAGAAAAGACCAAAAGCAGGATCTTTCTTTATATATCTCAATATGCGATGGATAGCCTTTTCATGAGCTGTGGTAGGAGCAAAAAGATATTGACTGAGTTGATTGACTTGCGATATAGTAATTTGGAATTTTCCAATCAACTTGCGATAACCAGATATGTCAGACAGTGATTCACTAGAAGAAATGCTTCGTTTGGAATTATAATCCATCAGAGTGTGGGAAGGCTTAGCAGCTAAATAGCCTGTCTCTTCAAGTAATTCAAGTGCATATTTGCACTAGCACATGTAAATGCCTTTGTTTGAGCGGGCAATCTCCAACCCAAGAAAGAACTTCAAATTACCAAGATCTTTGATGCGAAATTGAGCATCAAGCAATTATTTAATTCTTTGGAGATGATATCATCTACATAGATGAGTAATGCTGTGAAAAAGGATTAATGGCTATGAACAAAAAGAGAGTAATCAAAATAAGACTGAGAATAGCCGTGTTGAAGGAGAAATTGAGTCAATTTGAAAAACCATTATCTGCCGGCCTATTTTAAGCCATATAAACTCTTTTGTAATTTGCAAACCAGGTTGGAATCAACATCCAATCCAGGAGGGGGGGGGGGTCATATATACCTCCTCTTGTAAATCTCCATGTAAAAAGGCATTATTCACATCCAATTGATGTAAATGCCAATTGTTGATGGAAGAGAGTGCTAAGAGAAGTCTAATTGTTGTCATCTTAGCCACGGATGAGCAAGTATCTACGTAATCCAACCCCTCCAATTGAGTATAGCCCTTTGCCACTAGCCGGGCCTTGTACCTCTCAATGGTACCATCAGATTTAAGCTTAACTTTATAAACCCATTTGCAGCCTATGTATAGGTGTTTTATGAGAAGGTAATGGAACAAGTTTCCAGGTATTGTTATTTGCAAATCTTCCAATTCAGTATCCATTGCATGTCTCCATTCCTCAAACTGAATTGCTTGTTTGTAATTTTTCAGTTCGAGTGTGGAAGAAAGATTAAGCAAGTAGTGAGCATGTATGGGAGATAAAGAAGAATATGATAAAACATTGAAAATTGGGTACTTGGTTTATGAAGAGCTGATATTGTTGGATTACAGCAGATTGCAATGATAATCTGCTAAATAAGAAGGTGGTCTCCGTATTCTATTCGATTGTATAAGTGATTATTGGAAGGGAGGAGCTCCTGATAAGGGGTTTGTGTGTGAAGGAAGATTAGTAGGGAGATTGGTTGAGGAAGAATAAATAGGAACATCAGAAATGGTAATAGGTGAAGGTATAGGGTCTGAGTAATCAAAGACTGAGGTGTCTGTCAACTGAGGGATAACAGGTTCAGTTGTAGATATGGCAAAAGGAAAACAAGTCTCATAGAAGTATACATTTCTTGAGAGAAAAATAGATCTGATTTGCAAATCTAGAAGAATATACCCCTTTGTTCTAGTTTTGTACCCCAAAAACACACACTTCCTAGCTCTTGGAGCCAATTTAGTCCGATGAGCAGAAGTAGTAGAAGCAAAGCACAATGACCTAAACACCTTAATATCTTTGTAATATGGCATATGATTATATAACAACTGAAATGGAGATTTGTCATGTAGCAGCGGAGTAGGTATTCTGTTAATAAGAAACACAACGTGAAGTGCAGCATAAGACCAATAAACTCGAGGTAACCATGATTGAAAAAGGATGGCTATAGTAACATCCATGATGTGCTGATGCTTCCTTTCAACTATGGCATTTTGTTGTGGTGTTTCAGGGCAAGAAGTTTGGTGTTGTATCCCATGCTCTACATAAAAATGTGGCATTTGAAATTCCAAACCATTGTCACTGCGAATTGTTTTAACTTTAACTCCAAATTGAGTATTAACGAAGTAAATGAATGCCTGCACTTTAGATCTGATTTCAGCCTTTGACTTCAACAAGTGAATCCATAAATGTCTAGTATGATAATCTATAATTGTTAGAAAATACCTATGTCCATGAACAGAAGAAATAGCCAAAGGGCCCCAAATATATACATGCAACAAATCAAAAGCATGAGCAATAGTGGATTTACTGATAGGAAACTTCATTTTCTTTTGTTTAGCTAAATGGCATACATCACAAGGTATTGAACTATGAAACTTTACACCAGAATATTGATTATTCAAAGTAGCCAACCTAGCATCTGATAAGTGTCCCAATCTAAGGTGCCATAGATTGGACTGAATAGTTGCTGCATAGGAATTAGAAATGACATTATGAATAGATGGTGAGCAAACAGTATTTGATATAGTAGGATATTGCAGTACATAGAGACCTCTTGAATCTTAGCTGTACCAATCATCTTCCAAGAGTTCCTTCCCTGTATTTGACATTTGTCATCCAAGAAATGTAAGCTATAATAAAACTGAGAGATAAGCTTTGTCACTGAATTTAGATTAAAGGTGAAGCTGGGGATGTATAGTACATCAAGTAAATAAAAGTCCTTTGTGAAGTGCACAACTCCAGACTAATATGCTATAACACAGCTTCCATTAGGTAGTTTCACTGATATTGGCTTTGTAACATTTCATTTTTCAGAGTCTTTCTCAGTGTCGGTAATAGTGATTTACCGGTCTATGAATAGTACCATCGGTCCGAGACTTGGTATTATTTCGGTCCAAAAAAATTACTATACATATCTAATACTTTATTTAATATTTTTGGAGCATGTGTTGCATGATTTAGGTGGGTAGAAAATATTTCATGAATATTTTTGAAAAATTAAGGCATTTAATGAATACTGTTTTCTAGTGTAGTATGTTAAGGAATATTGAGGAATTATTTTTATGGAGTTAATTTAATTAATTGGTAGAATTAAATAATAATTATAAGAGAATTATTTGATGAATATTTAGATCCATTGGATGAGAATACTAGAGACTCGATCATAGCCACTCATTTGACATTAAATGAAGAAGTCAAATTTGACTTTTCTACTTAAAGTCACCACTCATCAAGCAACACTTTTCACTCACCTTCTTCTTCTTCTCCACCATCTCCACGCCATTTTCTTCTTCTTCTTCTCCTCTATTTTCTTTAATTTCTTACCTCTAAACTACCACTAAACTACCAAATTAAATCAAAGATTAGTAATTAAACCTAGAGAATTAAGTAAGAGTTGTAGGAATTTGGAGTCTTTAAGCTTGGAATTAGAGGTTATCATCCAAGTAAGTAAGTTGTGATTTTTGAGTTTTATGAATTAATAAGTAGAATTTCAAGTTTACACTTGTAATTGATGCATTAAATCATGCTCCATCTATTTCTTTTGTTAATTTTTGATTATAATGTGAATTTTTCCTACTTTGAAGAAGTTGGAGAACCCTATTCAAAAGGGAAGGAGAAGGCCAACAATTGAGGCTCTCCAAGCTTCTTTAAGCTTGTTTAAGAGGTTAGTGCACTAATATTTCTTTTCTCCTTTCATTTTCTTAAGTTTTCAATTTGTAGGTTTTTGAATGAAATTTTGAGAATTGTGTTGGGGAATGAGTATTTGTATGTTTTAACTTGATTTTCAATGATTCTTAAGCATGGTAGAATGCTTAAAAGGGAAGGGAAACACTTCCTTCGCCTTTTACCAAGAGAGCCCAAACCTCCTTAGGAGGAAGAGCCTTTGGTTTTGTTTCATGCTTTTGTGTTCTTTTGTTCTTAATGTGTTCTTAAATGGTTTTCCCTAAGATTAATGTGGTGATTTTGAAAGGAAGCATTTTCCCTCTTGATTTGGAAGAGTGGCCGAACCTTGGTTAGGTGAAAGACACTATGTTTCCTTTAATTTCTAAGTTTGATTTCCACTTAAATGAGTTTGTTAATAAGTAATTTAATGATGGTTAAAAACCTCTTTCTTGTATTTCAATGTTTAAGAGTTTTGCCAAAACTTTAAGAAGGTTTGAAAGTGAACAAGATGGATTTTAAGACTAAATGTTTTTAAGTTATCATTTTAATGTTTTGATTAAGTATTTTTGGCTTGAATTATAATGTTTTAAGGAAGGGAATTCTTTCCCCTTTTGATGACCTAAAGGAGGCCAAACCACCCTAAGGTGGTAAGACATATGTTTTGTTTTTCTTAAATGTTAACTTAAAGTATTTTAAGCTATGTATATGGAGGCATTATGAAAGTAAGGTTTTTGTTTGAAACATGAATCGATTTTGTTGAATTTCACAAGTTGTAAGTTAAGGAAATTTTGAAATAATAAGTACTAAGTTAAGAGGTATTTTGCTAAGGACTTATGTATATGAAATAAGACTATTTGTAAAGGAAATGACTCATTTTGGCTCAAGTATGTATGGTTGAAATGTACTAAGATGAAGTTATTCTAGTTATTGAGCATGCTCGGCTTTAATGCCATTCTGTTATGTGATGAGCTATGATCATATGCTAGGTTTGGGATGCCATTTTGAGTAAGCGGACGCACTTACATTCTGTTGGTGCTTCCACAGACCACATTCTGTTCAGACATTTATGTAACTCAATCTGGTTATATTTCTTCCAGAATATGTATGAGCCTAAATTAAGAATAGTTCTGTTCTGTTATGAAAGAAAAGGAAATGTATTTGTAAATATGGAACTTTTTTTACGTTTGTTGAATCTTGAATTTATTTTTTTTTAAGGATGAGCACTATATATATAATTATGATTTTGTTAACTTATGGTTAAGGTTTCATATGACTTATGTTCTAAGTATTTTTAGTATAATGGAAATTTTATGATTTATTTATAAGCATTTTTATATGAGATATGTTTAAGTACTTTATTTAGCACCATTGAGTCTTCCACTCAGTGCGTTGATTTTCATCACGCGCAGGTTGTGAGCGTTAGGTGCTACTTGGAGATCAGAGGCGTAGCATCAGAGAAGAAGCTTTATTTTTGGGTAGGACATGT